>JAFLJL010004610.1:5000-60577 GCA_018398815.1 Conus ventricosus
GTCACGATTTGGGGCGGGGATTAAATTTCCGCGCGGGGGTTTTCGTTCTGTTTTTCGTTTTTTTTCTTTTTGAGTGGAGATGGGCCAAAAAGTTGCTGCGTTGGGCGCCCTGGGGATGTTCCCGGGGGGAAAAGTTTTCCCGGGAAACCCGGGCCCTGGGGGGGGTGTGGGAGTCCGGCCAGGAGGTCGTCTTCTCGGTTAGTGAGGGCACTCAGGGGGCTTGGGGAAATTTTTAATACAAGGAACCTCTGGGACAGTCAAAACCCCAAAGGGTTATTGGAAAGTGGGTGTGGTTTTAGGGGCTGGGTTTTTTGTGGAAAGTTTTTTAAATTTTTGTTTCTAGTTTCCCCCTTTTGGGTTTTGGTTTTTAATTTGTTTCCCCTTTTTCTTTTGGGGGGGGGGGCGGTGCTTTATTTGGGTTTATGGGTTCGGGGGGGAAAAGTGAGTCCGGGTGGTGGTTGTTTTTTTTTTTTTGGTCAAATTTTCCCCATTTAGGGGGGGATTTTGTCCTTAGGGAATTTTCCCTCTTTTTGGGTTTTTTTAAAATTGGGGGTTTTTTTTTTTTTAGTTTTCTTTTCCTGTCTTTCCCCCTTCTTTTTTTGAAAAGGTGCCCCATTCATAAATGGAGGGGTATGTGCGATTTGTTTGAGGTGTTTTTTAAATTTTTGTTTGGAAAATTTTTGGGTGTATTTATTTTTAAATTAAATTTTATTTGTTCCGTTTTTGGGTGGTTGGGGGAAGTGAGTATTTGGGAGTGGGGGTGCCGTTTTAAATTTTTGGGTTTTCTGCCTCTTCCCCCGGACGGGGTTCTTTTTCCCTTTTAAACATTTTTGGGGGCTCGCCCGGGGAAAGGGAAGGTAGGTAGTACAGCCGGGATTTACAAATTTTGGCAGCACTTGCCCCTTTATTGCCTTCCCCTCCCGGGGGGTTTCGTGTTTGTGTTTGTATTGTGTGGGTGGGAGGGTTGGTTGGGGAGGGGGGTTCTAGGTGTGGGGAAACCTCAACGGGGGGGGTTTTTACCGGATCGGGTTTTGCCCCCAGGGAGTTCCCGGCTATTTGGCAACGCGTTGGCATTCATTTCCGGGTCCGGCCGGGTTTTTTTCGTTTTTCAGGGTTAGTCGGTTAGTTGCATTACCTTTGTTTTAAAATTTTTTTTTAAATTATTCCCGGGCAAAGTAAGGGGGGGGTTTTTTTTGGGGGCGTAGGTTTTGTTGTGCGTGTCTTCAAGGTCAGTGTTTGTTCTGACTTAGGAATTTGGTCGGATTTGCCTTTTTCCCCAAGGGCCTGCGACGGGTTTAGCAAGGGGAGATGGTAGGCTTGGGGAATTTCCATTTTGTTGCAAAATCAGTTTTGTTGGGAAAGGGAAATTTTAACCCTTTGTTTTTCTTTTTTCCCCCAAAATTGGGGGGGAATTGTTGTTCTTTGCGCAAAGTGTTTTTGCTTTAGTACAACGTTTTTTTTTTTCCCCTGCAAATTTTATTATTTTCGTTTTAAAGAAAATTTTTATTTGTTTCCCTTTGCCTAATTCCCTAATTTTTAAGGTGGTAAAAGGGTTTTGGCATAAACCTTTTAAAGTTGTGAGGGGGTTTGTGAAAACCTGGCGGGGGGAAAGTGATTTTTTTTTTTTTTTTTGAAGAAATTTAAACCCTAGATTTTAAATTTTAACATAATTTTTTAAAAGTAATTACCTAGTACCCAAAGTTTGAAAGACTTGTGGACACTTTCCCGGGGGGGGGGAAAGCCGTTTTTGTGCTTTGCGGTTCCCGATTTTTTTTCCCGGAGTCTAAAGTGCAGTCCCAAGTGGTACCCGTTGACGCTGGGTTCATATTTAAAAAAAAAAAAAAAAAAAAAAAAATCAGTTGCGTTCCCCCGATCGGTACACGTGTTGTGGTTTTTCTGTTTCATTTTTGGGGTGCGTTCCGTCGTTTTTTGGGCTTTTCCGGGTTGGGTTTTTTTCTGTGTATGTTTATTTGTTTACTTAAATGCCCCCGTGTTTTTCTTTTTTTAACTGCGGGGGCCTTTGGGTTTCCCCTAATTTTCTTCGGGTTAGCAGATTAGTTTTGTTTGGGTTTTTAGCGGTTTCAGAAGTTAGGCCTTCTTTGGCATCCTAGTATTTGTCGGGAAAAAAAATTTTTGTAACTTTGGGGTTGTTGGACAATTGGGTTTGTCAGCGTTGATTTGATGTCAATCGGGGGTATTTCTTTTCCGTTGTTGAGAGGGTTGTTACTTTTGAGTGAAATTTTTCACTTGGGGGGACTAGACATTTCTGGGTGAAATTGGTGCGGGGAAACTTTGTGTTTGGGTTTTGGGAAACCCCAAAGGGGTTACTGGCGGGGGGAAATCAGCCCGGGGGGTTTGGTGAATTGTTTTCCAATTTGGGGGAAACTTTTTGGGGTTTTGGGGTTTAGAATACATTCCCTTTGTTTGGAAATTTCACTGGAAGGTTTCAAGAGTTTAGTTTTTTTGGTTTGTGTTGAGAGATAAATTTCGCGGGTTTTACACCTTTTACCCTTTTTGGGGTAAATTTGGGGGTTGGACGGGATATTTTAAAATTTTACTTTTGCCCAAAGAGGGGGAAATTTTAATTTTTTTAGGGTGAAAAGGTATATATTTTGGGGGGACACTTGGTTTTGAATGGGTTTAGTAGCAGAGCTAAGAGTTCATTTGGGGTTTACAGGGAAGTCGTTCCTAAACCGACCCCGGGAAAAAAAGGGGGAGGGAAATTGTGCCGGGGAAAAGTCCCCCAAATATACGGGGGGACATTTGGAAAAAAACAAACACAAGTTGTCTTTTGTAGGCGAGGTTCACCCGGCCATCGTTGCTTCCCCTTCGTGTGGGGGCCTTTACCCCCCGGGAGTTGGGCCCTCCTTTTTTGGTACCCCACCGCTTTACTTGGGAGATATGCCCCCAATGGTCCCCTCTCAGGGTGCTACTTACGAGGTTTACCCTCCGCCTTAACTTCGGGTTTTCCCAAACCCCTGGACCCTTTTCTTGGGGATAAAATTTGAGAGGGAAGAAAGGGGGCCCAAAGGGAAAAAAAGGGGGAAAAGGGGGAAGAAAAAAAGGAGGAAAGAGAGGGGGAAGGAGAGCGGGGGGAGGGGGGACGGGAAAAGGGAAAAGGAGAGAGAACCCAAAGGAAAGAGGGAAAAAAGGGAGAGAAAGAACCCAAGGAAGAAGGGAAAGGAAAGAAAGGAACCCAAAGGAAAAAAAAGGGAAAGGAAAAGAAAAAAAGAGGCCAAGGAAAAGAAAAAAGAAATAGAGGGAAAAATGGAGATGGAAGAGAGGGGGTTTTTGGAAAAAAGAGAAGAGGGAAAACTTTGCGAGGGCAACAAGGTTGGGGGAAAAGCGACAAGACCCGAGCCGAGGGGGCGGTTCAGAAAAATGGAGAGATTGCAAAGGAAAAAAAGGGGAAACAGGGGGCCCAAGAAAATTTTTGGAGGGGGAAAAAGGAAATTGGTTTTAAAAAAAATTTTGCTAAAAGAAATTGGGGTTTTTTTATTTCCCGGGGGGAAACAATTCCCTCCCCTGATGTTCAAGAATCATCAAAAGGGGCCCGAGGAAACCCAGAATTAACGGGGAAAAACTGCCTTAGCACCCCCAAGCTCCTTCCCTTTTTACAGGGGGGGTTTTTCCCTTTTTGGAAAATTTCTTGACATTTTGGGCCAGTGGCAGATTTTCCCCTTTGAGTAATGAACAGAAGGCATTTATTTTTTGGGAAAAAACTTGCCCGGAAAAAAACCCCAAAGGGAAAGCCTTCATCAACATTCCCCCAAAAACCAATTTACGAAGAAAAAAAGGTTCTTTGCCCCGGGAGGATGCACATGTTTTAAGAATTTTATAGGGGGGAAATTTCCCCGCTCCTTAAGAAGATGGGTTGAAATTTCCAAAGTTGGGGAGACAGCCTGTAAAGAGTGTTAGGTTTTTGGGTTTGGGAAATTTCGAAGAGGGAAATGAAAAAAGATTTTTGCCCTGCTGGAAAACTTTGTTCTTGTTTCACCTGCCAAAGGTTCAAGTTAGGGGGGCAAACCCCGGAGTCTTTTCAAGCAGGCCATGGGAAAATTGGGAAAGCTTTCGCGGAGGGCCCGACTTTATTTTAAAACAGGGGTCCCCAGGGTCAAGAAAGGAAAAACAGGAAAAGGAAAAAAACACGGAAAAGCCTCAGCCTGAGATTTCGTGTAACTTCCCCAAAAGGGAAAAAGGGGAAAGAATTTTTTAGGAAATGCTTTTTGTCCCGGTGACCTAAACCCACATGTGAAGGACTCCCCTAAGCGACTCATTTTGGAAAAGACTTTTTACCCAAACAAAGGTGGCTTTTGGGGAAAAAATTTGAAAATCATTTTACCCCAAACCTGCCCCCCCTTTTCCCCTCGGGGGGTTTTGGGGCCCAAAGCCATTGAAGCTTTTCGGGGACACTGGACCCCCCACGAAATTTTCATCGACGAAAATTTGGGTCCCCCCTTAAAGGCCCCAGTGGAAAAGATGTCGGGTTGGGGATGAATTTTTAAAGGTTTTTAAACAGGTTTTTCTGTTTTTGGTGGATTTTTTTCCCACCTTATTTTAAAGGGGAAAGGTATGGGCCGTGGGGCTTTCGGCAGCCAGTTTATTCCCTTTGGGGGGGAAAATTTGGTATGTTTGAGGATGGGAAACCAGTGACTTTTCCCTTTTCGATTTTGGAAACAGGAAGTTTTTGTGGCTGCCAACGGTTAAAACCCGCAAAGAGAAAAAGGGCTTTGAAGCCTTACTAAAACCCTTTGTCCCGCAGGGAACCATGGAAACTTTGGGAAATCCAGCTACCGTTCAAAATTTCTTCGGGTAGGGATCTCCCGATCAACACCTTTCGTGGGTTTGGTGGGAAAAACCCCCCAAGGAAAAGAGGAATGGACAGTGTGTTCTTAAAGCGAAAAGGATTGTTCCACAGCCCGTTTACATCGGGGGACATGACATTTAACCCGTGGTGGTGCCTAAAGGCGTTACGAAACACGTTCTACCCCTTGGACAGGGCCCACTCCTTGGAGGACATCTAGGAAAAAGGGGTTTACACGGGAAAAGAACCCCAAAAACGATTTATGGGGGGGAAATTTTCAAAGATGTCGGGAAGTCCTGTCAAATTGGGGATGTTTTTCAAAGGACTACTCCCGGGGGGGTGGTTACCAATTTTCCCCGGGGAAGGGATTTCCCCCTGATTGGAACCCCCTTTCGCAGGTGGGAAAGTGGACCTTGTTGGACCTATAATTCCTGTTTCGGGGCGAGGGGCATCGATCGTGCTCGAAATTTGGTGGATATGCAACTCGCTACCCAGAGGCAGTGCCATAAAAGGGTTAGATGATGGGTGGCTAAAAGCCCTTGTGGAATTTTTTGGTCGAGGAGGGCTTTCCCAAGTTTGGGGTTAAGTAGGATCGGGGGACCCCAATTTTTCAGAAAACCTTGTCTGAGGTTTTTAAAACTCCTTCAGATTCGGGGGGAAAAAACCAAAACCGCCATATCTTGCTAAGGAAAGGGGGCTTGGGGAGTTTAAAACGGAAACTCTCAAGCAAATTTTACGGAAATTGGGCCCGCAAAACAACCGGGAAATTTGGGATGTTTTTTTTCCCGGCTGTTTTGGTTTGCGTATAGAAAAAGTTCCCAGGAGAGCTGGGTTTTTTTCCCCTTTTGGGGTTTTAAACTTTTATGGCGCACAGCCCAAGGCCCCAAATGGCAATATTGGGGCCCAGTGGCCGTGAGGAAACACAAAAGAACCCAGGCCTAAAGTTGAGTAGTGTTGGAGCTCAAGGAAAGTTTTGCTTCCATGCGATTTGGCCCCAACGGGAAATCCTTCCCTTTGCCCCGAAGGGGGGTACAAGTTTTTCAATGACAAAAAAACCCCGCCAGAGATGGTTCGGGAGAGGTATGCTTGTTGTTGCTTCCCCTAATCACACAAGTTGCAATTTTTTTGGGGCAAGGACCTTTCCAAGATCTTTTTAAAGGGGGTTGTCGGGGGGGGGGCAAAGTTGTGCGAATAAAGGGGAAGGAGAAAAGTCTACATGCCAATTTTTGGGAAAAAGTTTGGGGAAAAGAAAAACCTGCAAGCAGGGTATGCAAAATTTGTCATCAAAGGAGCCAAAAGGAGATGCCCCCGGGTTACGTTTGAAAATTCATGTGGGGACTACCAAACCCAGGAATCCTGGGAGCGTAAAGGGTCGCTGAAGGAAATGTTGTGGAGAAAGGGGAAAAACGTGCGGGGCCCTTTGTAGAAAATTTCCAAGTGTTTTCAGTGTCCCTTTAGGTGAACTTGGGTACCTGTTTCTAGTGCTCCCCAAAGAAGAACCAAAAGGGGGGGAAAATTCCCCCTTGCCCTTTCTCAAAGGGGGAAACCATCAAGATAAAAATACGGGGGTTTATGCTGCCCCGGGGGGGTGATTAAACTTTTGTAGTTGGGCCTTTCTCCTCCCCCATTTTTGTTGTAAAAGAAAACCCAGATGGAAAGATGGGGGGTTTGTGTCGATTTTGGTCGCAAAATTTAAGGGGTGTTAAAAAATCGAGTTGCCCTTTTCCCCGGGGTTGCGGTTTTTTCCCAGTTGGTTTGGGGAAAAAGTATTTCTAAAAGCTAAATTTGGAAAAGGGGGATTTTGGCAAATCCGATGGCACCTGCGCAAAAGAAGACTGCCTTTTTTACCCCGGGGGGGCCAATTCGGTTCAAAGTTATGCCTTTTTGGGGTCAAGACTGCGGGGCCCGTCTTCAAAAAAGGAATTAATGGACTCGGTTTAAAACCACGCGATAAAGGATGTCAGCAATTTTTTTGTTGACATATTTTTGGGGCCACCAAAAGCTGGGGGGACAATGGAAGCGCTAGGTGATTTTTGGCGTCTGCGACGGGTACAGGGGGCCCCGCCCTAGAAGTGTGGGATAGGGGAGAATAAAATTTTTTTTTTTTGGGGCCCACGTCGGGGGGAAAAGGTTTAATGGCCCCCTAAAAGGAAAAAAGTTCGGGGGGATTAAAGAAGCCAAACCCCCGAAGACAAAAGAAAATTGCGCCCCGTTTCGGGGGTTCTCGTAGGTATTTCCGTAATTCTTTCCCCATTTTGTAAAGGGGCCCAAAACCCCTTGCCAGCCCAAAAAGGAGTTTCAAAACCCGGAAAAACGTGATTTTGGGAAGATCGGCCTTTGTTGCATTGAGGGGACTCAAGGGAGCGATTCTCCAAAAAACCCGTCTACAGTTGGCCAACCCGGGGAAACCATTCGTGCTCAGAAAAGCGCGTCCAGCACTGGGTTTGGGGGGGGGTTTCTCTTTTCCGGGTCAAGGGGAAAGGATTTTTGCCCCTCGCCTTCGCCTAATAAGAAATAGTGGGAGCGGAAAAGATTACCACACTTTCGAGCGGAATTTTTTGCAGTGGTTGGGCCCCCAAAGGGCCCATTTTAAACCTTTTCCTTTTAAGGGCGAGAATTTGTTCTCCGAGGAATTTTCCCTTCCCTTGGGGTTTTTACAAACGAAATTTGGCCCGGGCAGCCCCACGCCTTTTGGGATGGGCATTGAGTTTTCAGAGTCTTGGGTTTTCTTTTTAGGGATTTCCCGGACGCTGCTTTTTGGGAAACTACTACCGGGGTGTATGTTTGTTTTCCCCTGGGTAAGGGCCCGTGGTTTTTTGAAAAAGGGAATGCCGGGGATTAAAGCCTTTTTTTAAAGGATGTGTGGGTTTTCGATAAATGTTTAAACCCCTTGGGGTACCCTTCAAGGAACTTTCGAATGTGTGGGGTTTTAGTTGTTTTTATTTGATTTTTTGTATATTTTTGACCAGTTTTTCCCTTCGGGGGCTGCATCAAAAGGGGCCCATTTGGGACAAGTTTTTTTTTTTTGGTTGGGGGGAAATGTCACGGGCGGAATTCTTTGAAAGTATTTTATTTAGTTTTGATGGGCTGTTCTTTTCGGGGGGGGTTTACAGCAGCTAAGACTCGGTATGTGGGGGGGGGGGGAGAGGGGGGTAGTCCTCGTCACTTTTAGTTTGGGGCCCCCCGCCCCTGTGGATCATGCAACCCTCAGTTTAAAACCCTTAAAATAGGAGTAGTTGGGGGAAAAAGAAGTGGAGACGGGGTGAAGGTGGGGTGGGTTTTTGGGTGTCTTTTTTTAAAAAGGGAGGGGAAATGTCTTGCACTTTTTCTGTGATAAAGTGTGCGGGGTTTTGCTTGCGTGTGGTGAATGTGAGGGTGTTTGTGGGGGGGGGAAAGGGGGGCCCTTTTGTTTCAAAAACCAGGGGGTTTTTGGGGTTTCTTTTTGTTTTTGGATTGTGGTAAAGAGGCCACGGGCCCCGGTTGGGGAAGGCCCAAATTTTTTTTTTCCAAATTTGTCGTTTGGGGGGCAGCGGACCCGGGCCCGGAAAATTGCTGGGCGGAAAGGGAGTCCACTCATCTTGGGAAGGATCTCCAAACCTTTTGGGGCCCCCCCCCATTCTTCAGTCATTTCCCGGGCTCTTGCCTTCTTCTTTGGGGGTTGGAAATTTTTGGTGGGCTTTTTTATCTTCATTGGGGAAGCTTTGGGAAATAGTTTTTTTCTGTTTCACAGCCCTTCTGGTTTATTTATTTATAGCTAAGGTGTGTTTTTTTAAATTTTTTTTTGGGGTTTTAGAAAAATTTTATGCCAAAAATTGGGGGTTTTTCCCTTTATTCGGGTTTTGGGTTCCCCATTTAAATGAATTGAGGTATTTTTTTAAGTTGGATGTTAAAAAATGGCTGTGTTTGGGGGGGTACTTGTATGCTTGAATGTATATCTTGTTTTACCGTGGAGTTGTTATATTTGGTAAATGTTGGGAGTCAGGTATCCCAGGGAAACGAACTTCAAGGGTTGAAAAATTATTATTTTTTTTTTTTATTTTTTTTCTTTTAAAATTTTTGTGGGTCCGGAACGGAACGGGGTTTTTTCCGCCGACCAAACCCTTCGTCGCTAGCGGGGATTTCCCAATTTGTGGCGCTCCGCCTTTTGGGTTCGCTCCTTGTCTTGTTTGTTTGTCTCTGTGTTTTTTTTATTTGTTTTTTTTTTTTAAAGAAAGTATTTTTAAAATAAAAAAGGGAAAAAAAAGTATGAATGGAAGGAATGTCTTTTTGGTATTATTTAAAAGGGAATGTGAAATTTCCCCAAAAGTTTATGCTTTTCAATTTGGGAATTTGAATTTTAGAATGAAAGTGAATTTTTTGAATTATGGATTTTAGTAAAGGAAAAAAAAAGGGAAAAAAGGAAAACAATGATTCGAGAAAAGTTTAAAAAAAAAAAAAAAATAGTGTTTGGGAAAGTTTTTTTCTTTGAATTTTTTAAATTTGGTTTGGGAACGTCCCCAAAATTTCCCTGCATTGCACAAATAATTTACAAGCGTCACGATTTTTGCGGCGAGGGACTGACATCCGCCGCAGGGCGTTCGTTCGTTTTTCGTTTTTTTTTCTTTTTGGTGGGATGGGCCACAGTTGCTGACGTTTTGGGCGACCTGGAGGATGTTTCCCGGGGGAGGTTTCCGGAAACCGGGGCCCGGGAGTGTGGGAGTTTGGAAAAGGAAAGGGCGTCTCTCGGTTTGTTTTGGGGCAATCCCGTCGGGCTTCGGGAATTTTTTTACAAAAGGAAAAACTCTGGGCAGTCATCAAAACAAAAATTTGTGGGAAGTGTTTTGTGGGTTGGGGTTTTGGTTTTGTTTTTGCCCTACGTTGTGTAATTTTATGTATCTAGTTTGCCCGTTGGTTGTATTTTTTTTGTTTTCCCCTTTTTTCCCCTTTGTTGGGGGGGCGGCAAACTTTTGTTGGTTATAGGTCGGGGGTTTTGGGAGTGAGATCGGGGGGTGGTGTTTTTTTTTTTTTTTTCAAAGTTCCCCTTTAGGGGTTTTTTTTTTCCCTTGGGAAGTTAGTCTGATGGGTTATCTTTTTTTGGGGTTTTTTTTTTTTTTGGGGGTTTTTTTTAGTTTTCCCGTTTTCCCCCTTCTTCTTTGATAGGTGACCCTTTCATTAAAAGGGTTTTTTGTGCGAGTGTTTGAAGGGTGTTTTATGTTTTTTAGTAAATTTGTGTATTTAAATTTAATAAATGTTATTTGTTCCCTAATTTTCCTGGAATGGTTGGAGGGGGAGTGGTAGTTGGTGTTGTTGGGGCTTTTTTTTTATTGTTCCTTCCTTATTTCCCTGAAAAGGGTCTTTTTTCCCTTGACGAGAGCCCCCGGGGGCAAACAAAGACACCCAATCCGGGGGCCCTCAGAAAAAATTTCACAGCGCAAAACAGGACAAACAACGACACCCAATCGCCCTCAGTAATGTCAACACAGAGAGCACACAGGACAAACAAGGACACCGAATCGCCCATCAGAAATGTCAACACAGAGAGAGAGCACACAGGACAAACAACGACACCGAATCGCCCATCAGTAATGTCAACACGGAGAGCACACGGGACAAACAACGACACCGAATCGTCCATCAGAAATGTCAACACACAGAGAGAGCACACAGGACAAACAACGACACCGAATCGCCCATCAGAAGTGTCATCACACAGAGAGAGCAAACGAGACAAACAACGACACCGAATCGCCCATCAGAAATGTCATCACACAGAGAGCACACAGGACAAACGACACCGAATCTCCCATCAGAAATGTCAACACAGAGAGCACACAGGACAAACGACACCGAATCTCCCATCAGAAATGTCAACACAGAGAGAGAGCACACAGGACAAACAACGACACCGAATCGCCCATCAGAAATGTCAACACAGATAGAGAGCACACAGGACAAACAAGGAGACATCACAAGACAAGAAGAAGTTGGCGTACGTGACTGCCCGGAGTGGACAGCCCATTGCAGTTGAACAGCCATTGCAGTTGAACAACTCTCTCTCTCTCTCTCTCTCTCTCGTGACACGCTGTGACTGGTGCCCGGAAGCGGTAAGTGACCTGTGCAAGTAACCCGGGACTCCGACCAAGGCGAAGAGTGGGAAAGGGAGGCGAGATATTTAGCCTGACCTCTCTGCATCTTGTCTAGACCGAGCCAAAGTCTGTAGTCTAGAGATCAGGTCAAACCAGCTGTCACGAGTTTGTCACGAGGTCTATGACGATTGACCCATCTAGGGTGGTGCAATTATTCATTTATTTATTGTCGTTGTTGTTGTCGTGTATCCGTCCCTTAATGTGGCTTGTGGTGTGTTTGCACCTTAATGTCGTTCAGCTCAGGTTAGGTTTGCTTTCTCTCTCTCTCTCTCTCTAATTCCACTGCCCGTGCAATTCATCCTGCAGGTTCACGAGTGGCTGGTACCTTTCTCTCGAACTGGCTGTCTCTATCGGCCTCTCACCTGTCTTTTTACCTGCCGCACGTGCAGCATTCCTCTTGGCTTGAGGTATTCTCACTCTGTGACGTAGCGTGGCATGTTGGCTGCCATCGCTTAGGCAGGTTTTCTCTTCACTCGAGCGGAGGATGTCCCTGGGAGCGCCTGCTCCGGTTATGGTTCTCTACCACTTCGTCGAAGGTACGGTCGGTACCTTCATTCCTACAGTCGGCCTGTAGGGGAGGGACATCACATCACGTCATCTCTTTTCCGCATCTGCTCTGCTGGTCCTCTCGACTGGACAGAGGGCAGAGAGTCGCTTGACCCGCCACTTTTGGGTCACCCACGGGTAGCTGGTAAGCATCAGTTTCGTGGTTTGTTTGTTTTTGTGTTTTTTTGTTAGCCGGCTAATTCTTCTCTTTTGCGCAATTTCTTTGGGTTTTCAAATTATAAAAGAAATATTGAGACCACTTTTTCTGGTTAATTCAATCTTTAACCTGGCCAGTAAAAATTATATCCAAAAGTCTTTCTCCTTTTTATGCATCTGGTGATGCGGTAGTCGGCGGGGATGGGGGGAGAACCTGGTGATTCAGGGTTGGAACTTGCTTGGTCTCGTCGTCCTCCCTGTCACAATCGCCGGTCTCTTATTCTTCGGCCACCGTCTGTTTGTGTTTGCAAGGGGAACGAGTGTTTTGTGTTTGCGAGCGTGCGTACGCGTGATTAGTCGTTTGGATGCGTGGTTGGAGAATTGTTATTTTTGAAATGTTACTATAAAATGTGGGGATAATCGTGCCATTGAATTATGATTATTTGCAATTGTGGTGGCAGTTATAAAGCAATGGTTGCTGTATTAGTTCAGTTCCAAAGAAAGGAAAATGTTGAACGTGAGTGAGGGAAGGATGAAGATATAAATTGCTATTCGGTTGTTTAGCCTGTTAATGTAATCTCTTGCCTGCTTCGTGTGAGGAGACCTTTAGCGAACATTCCTCATTTGGTTTGTTTACTGTGTTATGCTCAGGTCTGTGTTGAGCTGGTGTTACTAATGTATTCAGCAAACACCTCCCCTCGCCCACCATGCGAGTGGCTGTTAGGATTAAGCAGCAAATTTCAGACCGTACTGACTGCGGGGTTCCAGTTCCCTTTCTTCTTTCCTTCCAGTTCCTTCCGTTTTCTCTCCTCCCGGGGGCTTCACCCGAAGCTTGCGCTGTTGGTGCCGCGCAGTGTGAGGAGCACGTGGACCTTGCTGGATGGTCCTAACCCTGTCCGGGACTTTCCGCGACAGCGCCTCGTCCCACGGGAGGCGTTCTCCACTGTCCACGGACCTCCTACAGCGCATGTGACCGGCGTGGTTAGCTCTGTGTCGTGCAATTTGGGTGTGTGTGTGTGTCAAGGGTGTCGGCATTGAAAGACCCTGTTCAAGAACAGACCCGGTTTGGGGCACCTTATTCGACACGGTACTCTCAGAGGACTTTGGAGAGACAGGGGTGAGGGGGAACCACCTGAAGCACAAAAAAGGAACGTGTGTTGGAAATGCTTGTTTATGATTATGGTGGGAACCACCTGAAGCACAAGGAAGGGAATATGTGTTGGAAATGATTATTTATGATTATGGTTATGTTGTGTGTGTTGAAATGCTTAATTGTGATTGTGCATGTTGTGTGTGTTGAAATGCTTATTTGTGACTATGTGTATGTTGTGTGTGTTGAAATGCTTAATTGTGATTGTGCATGTTGTGTGTGTTGGAATGCTTATTTGCGACTATGTGTGTGCTGGTGTGAATAAAATGGTGTATTGTATTGTAATCTTTCTTGTGTGGTCTCTTGCGAGGCGTGTGAGGTCAGTCACTCCCTTCACTCCCATCTAGACCGATCCTGTCAGGGCAGACCTCCAGGGGTCGGTCGTGACATTTGTGGGGGCTCGTCCGGGATGTGAAGGGTTCTGGCTGTCTCTCTCGTTCGCGGAGTGCCTGTCCAGTTCTGTCTGTTTTGTATAGTTTGTCTGGTTTGTTTGTGGGTGGTTGGTGTGACGTTTTTAATAAGACCCCATTCATAAATGATGGTTGAATGCTCAGGCAAGAACGATAGACCGAGTAGGAAAGTCAAGCTTTCGTCCACACCCTTCACTTCCTTTCTACAGATGGAATAAGAGGTTTGATTTTGATAACAACTGAATTTAATAAAGTATGAATAAAGATGATGATGATCTGCAGTGAATATGTCGTATGGTTGCTTTGAATGTTGATGTCCGTTTGTTCCCTATGAAATGAATTACACACAAAAGAAATTAATCATGCACATATACTAATAACTACAAAGTCTCTGTCCTTCTCCTCTTCACTTCTTGCAGTAGCACAAATATTAACTGTCCGCTCGTGCTGCAGAATATCTTTCGGAGGATAGACGCAGAATATAGTTATACACAAGAAAAAAATATACAAGAAAAATGTCTGAGTGTGTAGTAGCGTGCTTGAATGTGGAGGGATGTGTTTGAATAATTTGCACTCGGCTTCACGGAATCCTGTGGTGTTCCGGAGTTCCGTTGACGCTTAGAGTCCTCCTCCGGATTCCGGTAAGGTTGACACACCAGCACGTTCCTCTCAACGAAGAATGCAGCAGGATAGAGATGTGTGACGAAGATGAAGATAAAGATGCGGAGATATGTACAGGATTGACGTAAAAGGAAAAAAGTACGAAAGGACCTGCAAGATAACAATTGTCTTAGATCTTGCACTATAGTGGCACATCACTATTCCACTCATTACACGCTCTAGACACACTTTACAATTGCACTAGCTTGCTCTATCATTTACAATCGATTTCCTTCAAAAATTGCTTTACGATATAACTCGTTAACAAAGAAGGAAAGTGTACATGGATATTCCAATCTGCCTTGACTGAGTTATTCGCCAAGGCTTAATGCTTGACGAATTACAATTATATTTAATCCTTGAACAGATTAAATCAAATGGCGTCAATCTTCATATTACACAGATCACTTAGATCTGAGAAAATGTTTCGTCCATAACTTTAACTCGTTTACGATTCTTTAATAATAAAACTGCATTCACACAAATCACATCTTCTAAATATTGGTTGCATACAACGGCGAGCTGAAATAGAATTTACATAATATGGATTAGTACATGGCAACACGATATGATGAGAGCAAACAGATGAAAATGACAGCTCCACGATCAATCATACATGTTGACCGGTAAACCTGAAATATTTAGTTCAGAGCATATTAAATGATCGCGCGCACAAAATATTATTGAACCGGTAGATGTGCCTTAATGCGATTATATTGAAATAAATTTTGTTGCGCTATACGAAAAAATGATTTAGACTTATTTACCTCAACACAGTCTTTTAGTCGCCACAGTTATCGACTCGCCCACGGAACGATGAGACTCGTTTACGCCTTCCCCGTAAAGGTTGTGGATGTTGTCGAATGCTCTGTAGTGCCCCTTCAGTCCGGCCTCGACTGATACCTTCAAAAGGTTTCTTGCTCTTCGAATAATTTGACCTTTCCTGCGGAGCCAATTTCACGACGTCTGGGTTGTCCAAGATGGTAGATGCAACGGTTACAATTTACTGCACATGCGCGGACGGAGAAACCACTGACACTTGGACGATCGCGATTGGTCAGTTCGACGGTTTCCATACCCTACGATTGTAAATTATTTTATTAATACAAATGCAAGTCTGCATGACGCTTGGAATTATAAACGTATTGCAGTAAAGCAAAAACTAACAATTAGTTTTGTCGTTTGGACATAGAAATATTAAACAAGTGCAGAGCGAATAGACGTCATGTATCGATTACGTCATTTTCTTAATGAAGAATGAGCCGAGCTTATGAATGAATGTCACAAATACCCCCCTTCTTAGCGAAAAATCCTATTTAAGCAGAACACTAAGAAAAGTGACAGTCCATTAATAAGTCGAATACAGTAATATGCTATCAAACCTCATAAATAACACCGATGCAGGATTAAACAATCAAATTATGCACAACTCTTCTGCATTTCTCAATTATATATACATTTGCAGGATTCCAGAGTGCTTCACCCTTCAACAACTGTACTGCTGCTCATGCAGTTTCTTGAGTACGGCATTGATTGCCTCAACATGTTCCTCCCAAGTCTCAGAAGCGATTAGAATATCATCAATAAAGTTGTGAACATCTTTTGATTTTATGTCACTCAATAATTTCCTCATCATCCTTGTGAACACGGCACTTGCGTTCCTCATGCCAAAGGGCATACATTTCCACTGATATTGTCATGACGACGAACAATGTTTCCCAGCTCTGTTTTCCGTTCCTGGATAGCTGTGGTCCACATATAACATTGCTGGAGTCCTCGGTTCTCTTCAAAGGTATGAGTGGTATATGGTCAGTCAGATACTCTTCATGATCCTCCTCCTGCATAACAACTGCGACGTACTCCTGTTGTTTCAATCCTTCTCTTTCGAAGTATTCTTTGAGGAGATTGATGTGGTATGTCTTCTCCTTGCTGTTGATCTCAATCTTGTAATCGACTGGATTCACCCTTCTGGAAATGGTGTACGGTCCTTTCCAGGTTAATTGGAGCTTGTTGTGTTTCTGTGGAAGTAGCACTAGTACTCTGTTTCCAGGAATGAGATGTCTCATTTTCGTTTTCCTATTGTAGTACTTCGCTTGTCGTCCGGCAGCCTTGTCTAGATTGTCACGAGCTATCTTGCATGTTTCCTCAATCCTCTCCTTCAGATCAATGACATATTCCGCTGTTGTTCTGACGTCTGTTTCTAGCTCCTCGTCTGTCCATATTTGTTTTAAGACCTGCATTGGTCCACGCACATGTCTCCCATAGAGTAGTTCAAATGGTGAGAACTTGAGTGATTCTTGTGGTGCTTCCCTGTAAGCAAATAATACTGCTGGAAGAAATCTGTCCCATTCTTTAGGTTGATCCAAACAAAGTTTCTTCAACATGACCTTCAACGTGCCATTGAATCTTTCCACGAGTCCGTTGGTCTGAGCGTGGTATGGCGTTGTGGTGATACCTTTGATGTTCAAGAGTCTGTTGACCTCTTGCATTGTCCCAGAAAGAAATTGACTACCTCTGTCCGTGAGAATTTGTGTTGGTATTCCCACTCGCGTCCAGATTTCCCACAAAGCTTCAGCCACTGCTTCTGTGTTGATGTTACGGAGTGCTGTTGCTTCTGCGTAGCGCGTAGCATAATCGATGACGGTGAGAATGTATCTCTTCCCTGATGATGACATAGGGTTGATGGGTCCAATGATGTCCACTGCAACACGATGGAATGGTATCTCGATCAGTGGCATCCTCTGAACTGGTGCTTTCCTAATACTATTTCTGCCGATACATCTCTGACACGTATCGCATGACGCACAATATCTTTTGACGTCACCTTCCACTCCTGGCCAAAAGAAATCATGTAGCAGACGCTCTTTTGTCCGTCTCGCACCAAGGTGTCCAGACATAGGTATGTCATGAGCTACTTGTAGTACATTAGATCTAAGTTTCCTGGGTACCACAACTTGGGTATGTTGCGTCGTTGGAGTACGCACCTTCCTGTACAGTATTCCTTTCTTGATCAAGAATGATGTTTACCAGACGAGAGACACGATGGCGGACAAAGGGGACGAACGCCCAACAGCAGTTTCAGCAGACTACCACGCTGTTTTCTCCCCTGACTTGTCTTCATCAAAACAGCAAACTGTGATTACTAATGAACAGTTGATGATAAAGTTGTGTGCCAATGGAGCAGAAATCTCGAAACTGACCCAAATGGTGGACGAGTTGAAGGCAACCCTATTTACGATGCAGGCGGACAACGACAGACTGAAGAAAGAGGTGGCTGACGCGAGGAAGAGAGAGGACCAGATGAAAACACAAATCGCCGAAGCCAAGCATCGAGCGGACCTTGCCGACAGTCTAGTTGAAGACCTGTCCGCGTATGTGCGCAGAAACAACTTGCGTATATACGGCATCAAGGAAGAGCAGACGTCCGGAGCCAGAGAAACACCCGACCAGTGCGAGGAGAAAGTGCTTGCACTCTTCAATGACAAACTCAAAATTCCAGTGACAAAGGGCGCTATTGAGGCTGTACATCGAGTGGGCACTAAGCAGGATCGTCGGTCTGACGGTTCTAGCGTCTCCAGGGACAGGCCTACTGGACGGGGCATCATCGTCAGGTTCGTGTCGCGGCACATTCGGGACAGCGTGCTGTACGCTCGACGTACCCTAAAAGGCACGAGGATTACATTAGTTGAGGACTTAACCCCAGAGCCTATACATTGTTGTGTTCAGTGAAGAACGAAAACACTCTGTGTCAACAGGCCTGGTCAAAGAACGGGAACGTATTTGTGAAGACGGTTAGCGGGAAGATAGGGAGTGTGAAGTCTCTAGCCGACCTGAGACAATTGTGTTGATGGATATGATGATGTGTTGCCTGTTACAGAAGGTCAGTAAGTTTGTTTGTTTTTTCCTTCGTGTATGTGCTTAAAAGTTTCGTTACAATAACCTTCCTCTTTAGAGGGATTTTGAGATTTTCCCCTTATTCCAAAATTTTACAATGTTTACCCTTTTCAGCTATTTCATTGGTCAATGTTTTGGGTCAAGGCAATTCAACAGCCGTGTGATAAGCGGGACGAGGAACTAGTGGATCTTTCGTTTTTTGAATTTGTTATCCTTGCTACATAATGGCGATCGTTGCTTCTTTGATAATCAAATAACTACCCGGCTGTGAGGATCTGCTTGTCTTTTTGGTCTTACTGTCGGAAGCACGTGGGGTTTTTGTTTTTGTCACGTGATAGATGTTCATGATGGCCGCTAACGGATTAGGCCTATGCGACTGTGGAAAGGGCCTGTACACTTTTTCTTTATGTATTCTTTTTGCACTGTGTGTCACGACCGACCCCTGGAGGTCTGCCCTGACAGGATCGGTCTAGATGGGAGTGAAGGAATGGCTGACCTCGCACGCCTCGCAAGAGCCCACACGAAAAAGATTACAATACAACACCCCATTTATTCACACCAGCAAAATAAGCATTCCAACACACACAACATGCACAATCACAATCAAACACTCCAACGCACACAACATGCACAATCACAATCAAGCACCCAAACACCAAAACAGCCTTTAAAATAAACATTTCCCATACGACGTACACAATCAAAATTTACGCATTCCAGCACTTTACATTACACAATTATAAAAAAAATTTCCGCATCGACCCCTTCTAACCCAATGGATTTGGTCCACACCCCTGCCTCTGCAAGTCTATGGAGCCCCGTCGACAGGTGTCCCCCCGGGTCGTTCTGCGGGGATCGTCAAACCCGACCCCCTCGCCAAAAGCGGGCGTGAGAGCGGCCCCGGAGGGGGGGGGGGGGGGGGGGGGGGGGAAACGTGGCGCTGTTATGGGGCCCTGAGGGGGGGTCAGGGCGGCCAGCAAGACGGCGGGCTCCTCTACCAGTCCGGGCCCCGCCCGGGGCGGGCCTCGACCACGCGGGGCACACCAGTCCGCGGCCCAGCAGGGGGGCCTAAACCAAGCCGTGGCACCTCCATCCGTGGTCTCAGCCAGAGCGTGGCCTCAACAGACGTGGCACCATCCAGCGTGGTCTCGCCAGAGCGGGGCAAAAACCAGCACGGGGCACATCCAGCCCGTACTGGGGTGAAGCCCCAAAGGGGGGGGGGGGGGGGAAACGGCTGGGGGAGAGGAAAAAAGGGGGGGAAAGGAAGAAGGAAGGGGAAGGAAAAAGGGTCTGGAACCCCGCCTCAGTCTTGACCCTGCTGTCAATTTTAAAACAGCCACTCGCATGATGGCGAGGGAAGTCTACAAAAAGCACACGTAACCCTCGAATCGGGAAATGTTCACTGGGGTTTCTCCCCGAGCGGGAAAAAAACGCTTAAATAAAACAGGTTAAAAAAACAAATATGAATTTTCTTCCCCTTCCTCACTCACGTTAAAAATTTTTTTCTTAGGAAATAACCAACACAGCGCCCACGTTTTAAACCCTGCCCCCAAATTTGCAAATAAAATTAAAGGCATAATTGTCCATTTTTGCCCCATTTAAAAATAACACAAACCCCAACCCCACCGAACGAAAAATAGCGTACGACGCTCGCGAAATAAAACTCGTTTCCTTGCCACAAAAACCCGACGGTGGGGGAAATAAGATCCGGCGAATGTGCAGGGGGGGAAAGAGCGAGAAACATTTCCCAAACCCCTGAATCCCAGGTTCTCTCCCATCCCCCCGACTACCGATCACCAGTCATAAACAGGAAAAAAATTTTTGGAAAAAATTTAAATGGCCGGTTAAAGATTGAATTAACCAGAAAAAAAGGTTCACCAATATTTCTCTTAAAATTTTTTCGAAAACGAAAGAAAAAGCGAAAAAGAAAATAACCCGGCTAAAAAAAAAACCCAAACAAACCACGAAATAGCTTACAGCTACCCGTGGGGACCCGAAGAGGGGGTCAAACACTCTCTTGCCCTCTGTCCAGTCGAAGGAGAGGCACAGTGGGAAAAAGAAGAAGTGATGCCCCTCTTACGGGCCGATGTAGAATTGAAGAAACCGACTGTACCCTCGATGATACGGTGAAGAACCAAACGGAGCGGCGCCCCCGGGAACTCTTCCGCTCATGAAGAGCAAACCCCTCCCCAGAAATGGCGGCCCAACATCCCCATGCTGCTCACTGAGTGAGATCCCAAACTAAAAGAAACAAGCACTGCAAGGTAAAAAGACGGGCGGGGGCCGATAGACAGCTTTCGAGAGAAAGGTCCCAGCCCCGTAAACCTACAGGAAAATAAAAGGGGAGTGGAATAAGAGAGAGAGAGAGGAAAACAAAAAGAAGTTGAGCTAAATACCCCAAGGTGAAAACCGACCACAAGCCCATAAAGGGACGGTACACGACAACAGCAACGAAAAAAAAAAAGAAAAATTCCCGCCACCCAGAGGGTCAAAGCCCGTAGGCCTCGTGACAAACTGTACAAACCCCCTTCTAAAAGCATCTGTTTCCTGAATACAGTGCCCCTTTGACCTTGAGCATGTGCAAATTCAAAAAATGGGCCCAAACCCAACTCTCTGTGATTCGACCAGAGTACGAGGAACCCCAATCAAACTTTCTACGATAGAATCACACGGGGAAATACATAAAACAAATTTTATCAAAAACTAAAAAACCTTCCAACTGAAAGAAAACAACCGCCCATGGTGATTCATACCGTTAAACATGAAGGAAAACGTACTACACCTTACAGAGCCCAAAAAGGGGAAATTTAAAACCCTGGTTAGGGGAAGTGCCCCTTGACCGATTTTCCATGCGCTGATACGGAGCTCGGCTAAGTAGTCGCATCCATTACAGGGAACCCTTGTATACGGAAAGTAACGCATGACTTGCTTCACTGCCTAACTCATAGCGACGCTGACTGGTGGACCCGGTCCAAAGCATGGAGATGATGATCCTTCCTCAATTTCCCGGCCGATTTTTTTGGGGCACGCCAGTGCGGTCCAAAATCGCCGAGAACAGCAACAGCAGGGCTCGTGCCTAGCGGGACAGCCCTGGCATCGAGCGCATGTTTACCGCTACCGAAGTGTACGGTGACCGCGATCGGTGGAGGATAAGGGGTCCCCCCCAGGTCGCCCAAAACCTTTGCTAAGGGCCCCCCCCAACCAGGGCATGACCCTGGGGGAACACGCTCAAGCGACCCTTGGCGTTGTCCTTGGAGAATCGCAACTGGGGCACACTGCCAAACCTGGAGTTCACCCCGGGCCAAAAAGAATCTTGTCTTACTCCAGAGTCCGGGAGCCCATTGACCCCCCGGGGGGAAATCTGGTCCCGGGACCGCTTCTAAGCTTTGGGGGACAACTAGTTGTTTGGGCCACACGATCTGCCTGAGTGAAACCCAAAAAGGGATCCCCTTGTGGAGCTTAAAGCTCCCCTTGGGTGTCGGGCAGTGGGGGGACGATTAAAATTGTCGTAGGCGTTGGACATCCAAGTCTCTGGCCTGGAGGATAATGTACAGGATCGGCCCCTTGAAAAACACTTAGAGATGGGCTGAAAACGGGAGCTTTTCCGTTCTGCTTCTTAGTTTGGCGCGTTGGTGACTCCCACACACGTGTACGGGAAAATCTTAGACACGGTGACTGCGTCCGCTAAAGGGTGTTTAGTTTTCCCGAAAAGGGGAATACAGAGGTCGTCCCCCGCGTGGCCCTACTTCGCCACAGAAGGGGGGGTGGAGTAGAAACGAGTACTGAAGGGGGTGGATAAAACCAGCCTCCCCCCCGCACACTCTAAGGGCGCCCCCGCCGGGCTTAGGGGAAATAAATCCTTACCCCAAAAAGAGTGTTGTCTCCAAAACCCCTGATGGTGTCGCCCAAGGTAAACCAACAAAAAAGAAACACGGGACACTCGACCCAGAAGTTGGGGGGCCCCCACGTTACCCGAGGCGCGAGGAGCTGAAAGGACTAGCCCCATGATACCAGGGCCTGGGGCAATTTTCCCTGATGTGGCCGGGACGACCAAAAAGAAAAAAAAAATCGAGGTGCTGAGGCCCCGAGGGACTCCCTGCCTTTTCGACCCGCTAGCATTGTCGGCCCTTTTGCACTAAACCCCGTGGAAGGTTTCCCCTCTCCGTATCTGGGCGATGCCATAAGCCCTGCAGCTTCACAAAACCTCGCGGGGTGAATCGCGGCCCGCGAATCCTGGGGTGTGTCTCGCCTACCCGGATCCTAAACCTGGGGAACAGTGTGGTGAGTGTTCAAAGAGGGTCAGATCCCCCAGCTCCAACTTAGCCAACTGACGCCGTACCTAGCGTTTTGCGCGCCTATCACCCAAACTGCACGAAGGTCTCGTCGTTATTTTTTCATGGGCCTGAACTTCCCCTTATTCTGGGGAAGGGGGAAAAGCTTACGCAGAGCCCAAATGCATGTTGAAAAAGTACCTTCATTTAGAGTGACACCACTCCCTTTCAGCACCCGATAATCCCGAAAAAGGTGCATAGCCTTTTGTTCCTCAGACAAATGGGGGTTTACTAGAACTTGTCAAAATGCCCAGGAACATATCAAAGTCCTCACTAGGTTACTCTGGGGAAACTTTAAATTTGGGGCCCTAAATCTATCACCCGCCTGGTGATTAAACCCCCCGACTTACAGATGGGGAGACCGGAAAGAAGTTGTTTCCACCCCCCCTAGCAAGCCCCCCATCCTGTCTAGTTTTTCCCCACGGGGGGCTTCCCGCCTGGGAGCCTCTTCCTACGCGATCCTCCCGTCTGGAAATTTTTCCTTACGGGGCCCCCTGTCGAGCGCTTCTTCCTTAGAAGGGCCCCCTGCGAGCGCCTCTTCTCTGCCGGATACCCTTTTCCCCTTTCAAAATCTCCTTCTGTCATCTCCCCTCTGCGCAGAGCCTCTATCCTATCCAAACTCTTCCCCACGCTGAGCAGCCTCTTCCCCCACGCTGGGGCCCCCTGCCTTTCTCTTCCCCACGCTCTTCCCTACGGGGGGCCTCCTCCTAACAGTCTTTCCCTACGGGGGGCCTCATCCCCACGTCGCGTTGCTCTAAAACATCAGGACGAGGGATGTCCTGGGGAAAGGTTCACCTCTCCCCAAAGGGGAGGCGACCCGTCTGCCCCCCTTGGGTCTCGACCCTTTCCCTGAGGAAAGTCCCCGGGGATATCCTTAGAGGGGGAAACATGGGAAAAGGGGGGTTTGGTTTCTGCGACTCAACAGAAGCCCAGTTTTCGCTATACTCTGACGCTTCCGAGGGGGAATGCCAGTCGGGTCTCAGCAGGGAAAATCCCCCGCGAAAAAGAAATGAAAATACTCGCTGGACTACCCCTCGACTGGAATAAATAGAATTACCCTAGTCGAAGTACTGGTACTAATATAGGGATACAGAAATTTGAATACCCTTTTTTCTTTGCGCCCGCGTCGCCATCCACCAGCACCGGACGTTGCCTTTCAACATATCCTAAGTTATCAAATACGGGGGGGAAGACAATTCATGAAAAAACAAAATTTTAGGGGTTGTGTATATTGTTATGTGTGTGTGTGCGTGTGTGCGGGCAATTCCCCGGGGTCCCACTCTGGCAACACGCGCTCTACAACAGAGAAAAGTCGGGGGGGTCACCGAAAAAAAAACAAAAAAAACCTTTCCGGCTGCCCCCAAATCGGCAAAACCCCGCTCCACAGACGAACAAAAATGCGGGGGGGTGGCGGGGAAAAAAACAACAAAAAACAAAAAGGCAGCGGAACCCCCGGGGAGAGGGAAAAAAAAAAGGGGGCACTAACGTCCGATACAACCCCCCCACTCAAAACCCGGGAGAGAAAAAAAAACAAGAAATGGTAAATCAAAAAAGGGAAAGGAAACTGAGCGGGAACAAAAAGGGAAGATTACGGGCCCTACCTGCTAGGGACCCGGGGAAGGAGGGGCTGAGCGGCGGGGCTCCCCCCGGTTCACCTGACTCCCCAGTCACACGGATGTTCCCTAGGCCACAAAAAAACTCCCTCACGCTAGAGTCACCCCGCCAACCCCCCACGAACAAAAACGACAAACTGACTAAACATATTAAAACAGACAAAACTAAAAAGGTACCCCCCGAAACGAGAGAGACGCCAGAGCCCTTCAAATCCCCGGGGAGCCCCCCCCAATTGTCAGACCGACCCCTGGAGGCTGCCCTGACGGATCGGGGAGATGGGGGTGAAGGGGAAAGGCTGACCCCGCACGCCTGAAGGCCCCCGAGAAGATTCGATACAAACCCCATTTATTCACACCGCAAAAAAATTCAAAACACACAAAATGCACAATCACAATCAAGACTCCCGCACCAACATGCACAATCCAAAAACAAGCACTCCAACACCACAACATGCACGTTATAAAAAAAAATTTACCATACAGTACACAACCAATTACTTCCAGCACATATGAATATACCAATTATAAAGAAACATTTCCAGCATCGATCCTTCTAACCCCAGGGGTGCGTCCCACCCCTCCTGTCAAGTCTACTGGGAGCAACCCCGTCGACTAGGTGCTCCGACCAGGGCGGTTTTTTTGCAGGGGGTCGTCAAAGCCGACACCTCGATCACAGAGGCAGTGAAGGCGTGTCCCGGAGGGGGGGGGGGGGGGGAAAAAAAAAGGGCCCCTGTTTTGGGAAAGGTCCTGGACGGGGGTCGGGGCCGGCCCTCAAAACGGCGGGTCCTCACCAGTCCCGTCCCGACCAGGGGGGGCTCGACCAGCGCGTGGCACCATCCCGTCCCGGCCCACCGAGTTGGGCCCCAACCAGCAGTGGCACCATCCCTCCCTGGTCTCGGCCCGAGCGTGGCCTCAACCGCACGGGCACCATCCAGTCCGTGGTCCAGCCAGAGCGTGGCCTCAACCCCAGTGGCACATCCCGTCCGTAATCGGGGGGAAGCCCCCAAAGGGGGGGGGGGGGAAACGTAGCTGGGAGGAGGGGAAAGGGGGGGAAGGAGAAGGAAGGGGAAGGAAGAAGGTACGGAAAACCCCCCGTCATTCATTGACCCCCGCTGTCAAATCTTAACAGCCCTCGCATGATGGGGAGGGGAAGTTACAAAAACACAAGTAAAACATCGAATCAGGAATGTTACTAGGGGCTTCTCACACGATGCAGGGAAAAAACTGCTTAAAACTCAAAAATTATTAAAACAAAAATGAATTATCTTCACCCTTCCTCACCACGTTTTAAAATTTTCCTTTTTTAGGAAATAACCAAAACAGGACCAACGTTTTATACCGCCACCCCAAATTTGAAATAATTTAAAACAAGGCATAATTGTCACTTTTTAAGCCCCATTCAAAATAACCAAATCTCCAAACCCCCGCTCCAAAGAAATCATGCGTAGCACCTCCGAAAATAAACTCGTTCTCCTTGCAACACAAACAGACGGGGGCCGAAGGATAAGAGTCGGCGAAAGTGACAGGGGGGGACGAGCGAGACCCGCAATTAACCCGAAAACCGGGTTTCCTTCCATCCCCACCGACTAAAGCATACCGAGCTAAACAGGGAAAAAATTTTTGGAAATAATTTAGAATGCCAGGTTTAAAGATTGAATTAACCAGGGGAAAAGGGGCTCACACAATATTTCCTTTTCAATTTTGAAAAAAGAAAAAACATTGCGCAAAAGAGAAAAATAAGCGGGTAACAACAACAAACCAAAACAAACAAACCCCGAAATGATTTTTACCATACCCCTGGGGGGACCCGAAGAGGGGGGTCAAACGACTTTTTGCCTCTTCCACAGGGCAGAGGCACAGGTGCGAAAAAAAGAAGTGTGTCCCCTCCTACAGGCGATGTAGGAATTTAAAAATACCCACTGACCCTGATGAAGGTGAAAAACCCAAAACCCGGGGCGGGGCTCCAGAACATCTTCCCTCGGTAAGAGCAAAACCCCCCTCAGCAAGGCGGCCCAACTGCCATGCTGGTCAGAGTGGCATATTCAAAAATAAAAAAAACGAAACACGTGCGAAGGGAAAAAGACAGGCGAGAGGCCATAGACAGCAAGTTCGAGAGAAAAGGGACCCCACCCCTGAACCACAGGAAAATAGCACGGGCAGTGAATAGAGAGAGAGAGAGAGAAAAAAAACCGAAGTTTGGGGAAATCACCAGTGCAACCGCACCACAACCCCATCAAGGGAAAGGGTCACGACAACAGAACGACAATAAACAAACGAATAATTCCGCCCCCCCAGAGGGTCAAACTCGTAGGCCTCGTGACAAACTCGGGCATGTGTATAGCAAATATGCTTGTTAAAGCCGTTGATGTGGAGGGGGGAAAGGGGCCTACAAAATAAAACCCCTTTTTTTTAGTTAAAAAATTCTACATGTTGTGTCCGTCTTTTTTGTTGTCGTTTGTGTGTGCTGATACAGCAAACTTACTTTGGTGCGGGGATGGGTTGAACATTAAAATTAGGTCGGGTTGGATTTTTAAAATTGTCCTTTGACTATTTTTCCAAAAGACGGTTATTTTTAATTCGGTGGATTTCGGATTGAGTGGGTACTTTTCTTTTTTTTATAGTATTGGAGCAAAACAGAAATGTGCTTAATTCATTTTATTTTACTATATTTTTGGGGGAATAAAATTTTTTGACTCGTTTATACCACCCTTCTTCTCTTTCAAACTTACCAATGGCGGGTTAACCCCTTTTTAAAAATGCCATTTAACTGAAAAACCTTTAAAAAAACCCCAAAAAGGGAAGGATTTTTGGATTTCCTTGGGAAAAAGAACCCAAACATATTTTGCTTCAAGAGACACTTTTAAAAAGAATCAGAAAACTTCATAAGAGCAATTTGGGGGTTAAAATGTTGGCTCTGTGGTTTAGACAAATAAAAAGGGGGGTTGCCATTTTTTTTGCAAAATTTAAATAAAAACTGTAGACATTAAGATCCTATTTTTTATATTGTAATGAAGCGGAAATTCAAATAAAAAACTTCCCTTAGCCCATAGGGGCCAAAGTAATAATGATACACCTGAATTTTTTGATGGTGTGTGCGAACAAATTGAGGCTTGCCAAGAACTGTGATTTCACTGGGACTGGAATTGTCCCTGGACATGAAATAGATGTCAAAATTATGCAAGGGGAAAAATCGCCGGGACCAAAAAAGAATTAGAATATGTAAAATTAAATCTTTTATTTTTTTAGGGAAATGTATCCTGAAAAAGATATAACTTGGCGTAAATTTAATTCTTTTAAACAGGAAAGACTTGATTTTTTTCTAATTACTAAAGAATTATGGTCAAACAAATACATTTTTACAAACCCCGGGGAAAAGATCAATATTCTTTAGTCACTATACTTTTTTAAAAAAAACCCAAAAACGGATGGGCCCTTTTCGGGAAAATTTAAAAATATTTGCTTAAAGAAAAAAAATATATTTCAAAAATAAAAGAATCAAAATGGGGTGAAAAAACGTATGCATTTTTCCCTTACAATTTAGACAACATTAAAAATATTCCTAACGAAAATATCTCCTTTGAGACAATGACAATTTTTTTTTTGAAACCCCCGTTTTTAAAAAATTTTAGGGGGAAAAAAATATCTTATAGCACTTACAAAAAAAAAGGAAAAACCCAAGACTCAACCTTGAAAAAGAAAAAAAATTTTGAACGTGTTTTGCATGAGGAAGATTTTCCATTTTAGAAAACTTAAAAAACATTACGGGAAAATTTAGAATCACGGGATTCAAGGTATGGCAATGCGTTCGGGGTTTTCCTGGATCCTGGGGTAAAAAGGTTTAGAAAAATTTTCTGTAATTTTTGAAAACCGTAACACCTAGAAATCATACCCTTCTCAAAAAGGGAAAATGGAACAATAATTTAGATAAAAAAAAATGTTTTTAAATGAAAAAAATTCTTGAAAAATTTATATTGTTTTAAAGGGGGTTTAAACGATGTTAACATTTGTAACTCCCTGAGCACCAGTTCATCTAATGAGGGAGTGAATCTATCGAAGGCTTTAAAAACTTTTTCGGGAAGGCTTGTGTTTTGAAAAATATAAAAATTTAAAAAATCCAGGCCTGATGGCCTTTACTGTTGAATTTTTAATTTTTTCTTTTTGATTTTGGCTTTTTCCTTTGGGCGTTCTATAAACGAAGTTTTGACAAAGGTCAAATTCAATACCCAGCCAAGTGTTATTCATGAAAGCCAAAAAGGTTTTCTAAAGGGCCGTTTCTTTGGGCAAAAAATATAGATTACCAAACATACATTTTGTCCTGAAAAAAAAATATTCCGGCATGTTATTTTTTAGTAGTTTTTGAAAAGGCGTTTGACAGTTTCTTGGGTCCTTTTACTAAAAGCTTACTTTTTTTTTTAAAATTTGGGCCCAACATTTTAAATGGATAAGTTTTTTATAAAAAAATTTCTCCCTGATTGATCAATGGCCAATACACCCCTTTGGGTTTTTAAATAGAAAGGGGATCAACGGGGGGACCGCCTCCCCTATTTGTATTTAACTGTGGGGAAAATATGTCTCTCATGATCCCCCAAAAGTGAAAAAAAGGGAATTAAAAATTAAAAATAAAGTAAACTACTATCCCAAATTTTGCTGATGACACAACTTTGGGCCCCTTGATGGATCAGAAAATCATTTATTGAACAAACCCCTTACAAATTTGCACATATTCCGGGTTCTAAAAAAAAAATTTTTGAAAAAACCCCCAAGTTGTTTGGGTAGGAGCAAAAAAATTTAGCATGCAATATACGTGACAAGAATTTTGTTTGGGACCCAGGGACTTTAAGGGTTTTAGGCATTACATTTTCCCCCAACCCGACATTATTGACAACTAAATAGAGGGCAAAATTTTTTCAATCAAGCTCTTTGCTCTTGGAAAAAAGCAGTTACTCCGATGGAAAAAAAACTGTTTTTAAAAACCCAGTGTTTTTAAAAAAAACTTTTATTATTAATTGCCTACCCACCAACTTTTTTTTTAAACTTTAAAAAAGAACTGTACATGTTTTTGTGGAAGGCAAACAAGGGAAAACAAAGGTCTGTGTTGAAAAACATACTTTGAAGGTGGATTGAAAGCGAAGTTGGGGAAATTTTTGTCTTTATAAAAATCTTGGTTTAAAGGGGACTGAACCCCGATTCTATGGAAGGTTTTTTCCCCTTTAAAATTTTTTCCAGGTTGGACATTTAAAAAAATTTTGGGGCCGAATAGCTAATTTATTATGAAAATGTTGGAAACCCTTTTGGGAAGGGGTGTTGTAAACAAAAAAACTATGTACAAAAAGTTGGCACTTCCTGTGCATGAATTCATGTCTGAATGTATTCATTACACATTAAAATTATGGGGGGCGAAGGGTAGTTTGGGTGCGGAAAAAGGTTACTATACATTTTCTAGTAAAAAATAAATTAAGAAAAGGTTTTAGTTTTGACATATAAAACCCAATTTTTGTTAAGTACCCCCGGTATTAGAACCAAATTTTATATTTTACGAAGGTTTTGTCGCGCATCCGAAATATTGTCAAAAATTAAAAGTAGTTTTAACCAAAGATACCAAACTTAGACCCATGACATGGGCCTTTATTTATAAGGCAATAAAAAGTGCAGACCATTTTAAATGGGAAAAGAGCTATTCCAACGCAGTCAAAAAAAGGAACAAATTGTTTGAAACTCGAGCTGGAAGCAATTTTTTCACTTATTATAAAAATACCAAAGATTACACTTGGGTTTCAAACCAACATTTAAAAGACTACTCCCCACTCAGAGATATTTTTAAATTAAAATACCGATTCCCCTATTTTCAAATTTTTAATATGGATGACCCAAAGCATTTCACACATGTTGTTGATTGGCAATTACAAAATTTTTGGACGGTTTTTAAATTTGTTAAGGAAAAATGCCCCAAATTTTGATTACCCTTCAAAAGGGTAAGAATTAGTTTTTTTCGGAGTAAAAAAAAAATATTTCAACAGATAAGCCTCTAGATTTTATTCGCTTTGGCTAAATTTTTTTATACAAGACAAAAAGCAAAATAACACCCAAAGTGTTGTTCATAAATTTCTTTGAAACGATTGGGAAACAGAAAATTGTATCTTTTTTTTTAAAAACAATTAGGAATTTGAAGAAAGTTCTGCCTTATTCCACACTTTTTTTTTGATTTTTTAAAAAGGTTTCTTTTTATTTAAAAAAACGGGTAGAGCCCCTTGGCTGCTCCAAAAAATTTATTTTATTACTCTTTTTTAAAATTTTTTTTATTTCTTTTGTTTGGTTATTTCAACATGCAGTCTGTTTTTAATATTTTTTTATTTTCAGTACTAGTCGATTCCCCTTTAATAATACAAGGTTTTGTGGGATGCCGTGAAAGAAGAAAAAAAGAAAAAAAGGGAAGTTGTGAAAACCCACCTTTGGGATTCCGAAGAGGTCTCGTCATACTCTAACTTGTTATAAAATTACACACAAAAAATATACTTTGTATAATCAACTTTAATTTATATAGCGATAAGAGTATCATGTTTTTTATATTGCGTACATCTATGATAATCAACTAACAAATTTCCCGTATCTTTACCGTGTGTGTGGTGGTGTGTTGGGGGTGGGTGTGGGGGGGTGTGGTGTGTGTGTGTGTGTCCTTTCGCCTTTTTGTTTTAGTCGTACATTTGTATATTATATATGTTTGGTATTGATTTGCATTATGTATATTGTTGTTATGTTGTGTTTTTTGTGTTTTTGTATGCAGGGTGGTTTTGTTGTCTAATACTGGTATGTTATGTGTCATACTATGTGTGTGTGTGTGTTTTGGTTGGTGTGGTGTTGTGTGTGTGTATGACATTTTGTAGGGGCAGTTATTTTCCAAAATTTATAGTACCTAGTATTATGTTTTTTCACTATAAGTTCTTGTTTTTTTTATTTGTTTTCTGAAAATGAAAAAAACAACCCCCTTTTTAACTACTACTTTTTTTTCTTTTTTTTTTTTTTTTTTCCTTTCCCCCCCCTTCAAAAATGATAAAAACAAAGAAAAAAAGGCCCGATTGTAACAAATTTTTATATTTTTCTATTCAAATTCTTTTTTGTTTTCAACTACCATCCCTTTCATTGTCATGTATGACGGACTGCTTTTTCAAATTGTTGTTAAATTTCCCTTCGAAGGTGAGTCGTGAAGAAAGGGGAAAAAAGTGAAGGAACGTAGAGTGGGGGGGATAAGAGGGGGAATAAAAAATATTTAAAAAAAAAAAAGAATGATGTTTCAACACCTGTTTTGCTGGTACGTGCGTTGTCTGGTTTACGGGCCAACTCAATCAACTTCTTGAGTGATGGGTCTTTTGTCTGTTCTTCTTTCAACTCTGCAGGAGATACAATGCTGCATGTCGCTTCTTTAATCTTGAGCGGTTTCATCTGTTTGCCGGTAACTGCTGCTGCTTGGATGGGATAGACAGGTACATTAATGATCCCTCCTCTTTCTTGCTTGCGTGTATTTCCAATCAATACTGGGCAAACGGGTTTTTCCATAACGAGTACTTCAGTTTTGTCCGAGAAGTAGGGAGTCTCCATGTGTACCTTCGCCACAGGAAGATTTTGTTTGACTGATGACGATGCCAGTGATACCTCTTTTTTATGACCTGTATAACAATGCTCAGGAACTAAGTCCTTCCTCACGATCGTCATGGTAGAGCCTGTATCTCTCACAGCATCCACCGTTTTTCCTTTGACTTCTACCGTGCAATAAGGATTGAATTCGATCCCCTTACAATTATCACACAACTGTTGGTCATCCTTCAGTTGACATTGTGCAGCCGTTGTCGTAGTACACATCGCTGTGTCATTTCTCTTTTGTGTGCAATCCCTCTGGTGATGTGGTCCTCCACATCGGTAACACTTTATCTGGAAGCGATAATTTCTCCTGTCGTTGCCTCCTTGTCAGGTACAGATCCCCTTGGCTTATCCTCTTTCCGAGCTTCCTTGTGTGGACCTCTGTTATCATTTCCATGACCATACCTACGATGATCAGGTTTGCTATCACAGTAACTCTCTCCACCAGTCTCGTCTGTTCAAATAGATCTGCTGCCGCAACAGCTTCCTTTCCAGTCTGTGGATCTCTCTCTCTGACAAATCTTGCCTGATCAAAAGGCAATGCTTCCAGAAATTTCTCCAGGATTAACATTTCTTTTAAATCCTTTTCTGTCCTGTTGGACAAATTCAACCACCTCTCTAGCCACATAGACAAACGATCCCATAATGACAATGACGTGTCAGTGCTCTCTTTGCGTGCTGTACGAAATTTCTGTCTGTAATGACCAGCACTCAGTTGATACTTATGCAAAAGTGCCTGTTTGATGAGGTTATAGTCCGCTGACTCTGCCGCAGGTAGTTTCACATACGCTTCCCCAGCTCTGCCCTTGAGTAATGGAGCTAACCTGGCACCCCATTCCTCTCGTTCCATCCGTTGATGACTGCTACCTTTTCAAATTGAGTCAAATATGACTCAAGGTCGTCCTTGTCTTCTAAGTAAGGTAACTTGACCTTAGCCGACACTACAGTCTGAAGAATGGATTGGGCGCTAGCACTTGGTTGAGCATCACCACTGCTTCCTGCTTTAACTCTAGCTAACTCTAGCTGTAATTGTCTCTCGGCCTCTCTTTCTTCTCGATCTCTTTCCTTTTCACGTTCCTCTCGTTCTTCCTTTTCCTTGATATAAAGAGCGAGTTCCGTTCCTTTCAGGCCTAGCTCTTGTGCCTCGGCTTTCCATTGTTGGAATTGCGCACTAGTTTGAGTTTGTTGAGACTGACTTTCGTCAGTGGCAGATGCCTGACGTCGGGACTTTCTTGTCGGCATGTCGCCTACCACTGCAAGTCCTGTTGTCTTAACAAATTTTAACAATACAAATAACGCGGAAACCGAAATACCGTCACGCGTTAGTGCCAAATGATGTTGACACACGTTTCAAAACACAGAGTGTTAAGAAACAACTTCCCACCACGACTGGGAACACACTACACAACCCGTGTAGTAAAAAATGGGGATAAACACACTCGAAACCCCAAACACGTGTATTCAAAACACGTCAACAAACCAAACCACGGTTTGTACACACAGCTATCGAACGAACGTACTAACTGACGAACGGACGCGCTGAAAAATATATCTCCGATATCGTACGTACGACTCACCCAAAACAATACGGCGCCCGCAATATAGCCCGTGGTGCCACCTCGCACCCACGTTAATAGCTTACGTTGAAATGCCGCTCTAGAGTATCAATACTTTACTCTAATCGTTGTGTCCCAATCCGACACAAATACAACACCACTGCACAACTCCAATGCAGTACGTCAAGATTGCACTAACCTGGCAACTTGAATAAAATCTTCTTCTTCACAATGGATCTAGTAAAATAGATCTAATAAGAAGTTAAAACATGTCGTGGTAATATGACGTGAATTGGCCAAGGTCGTTACTTTCTCTGTACTGTGTTGAGGCCTTTTCTAAAATTAGGGAAATAATGAACAAATAGCGTCGCGACTAACGAAATAGATACAAATGATTTATGAACAAAATGTGAAATTTAAATTTTTCTAATTATATGTTTAGATGGTCAACACATATAATAGATCACAGAGCGCACCGCCCAACCTCCCACTAGGAAAAAAGTGAAGGTTGCGGTCTACAATTCTTGCCTGCGTCACTAAATCTCCAGGTACTTTCAGATCGAAAGATCCCGGGACGAGCCCCAAATAATATGTGACGTTTTTAATAAGACCCCATTCATAATGATGGTTGAATGCTCAGGCAAGAACGATAGACCGAGTAGGAAAGTCAAGCTTTCGTCCACACCCTTCACTTCCTTTCTACAGATGGAATAAGAGGTTTGATTTTGATAACAACAACTGAATTTAATAAAGTATGAATAAAGATGATGATGATCTGCAGTGAATATGTCGTTATGGTTGCTTTGAATGTTGATGTCCGTTTGTTCCCTATGAAATGAATTACACACAAAAGAAATTAATCATGCACATATACTAATAACTACAAAGTCTCTGTCCTTCTCCTCTTCACTTCTTGCAGTAGCACAAATATTAACTGTCCGCTCGTGCTGCAGAATATCTTTCGGAGGATAGACGCAGAATATAGTTATACACAAGAAAAAAAATATACAAGAAAAATGTCTGAGTGTGTAGTAGCGTGCTTGAATGTGGAGGGATGTGTTTGAATAATTTGCACTCAGCTTCACGGAATCCTGTGGTGTTCCGGAGTTCCGTTGACGCTTAGAGTCCTCCTCCGGATTCCGGTAAGGTTGACACACCAGCACGTTCCTCTCAACGAAGAATGCAGCAGGATAGAGATGTGTGACGAAGATGAAGATAAAGATGCGGAGATATGTACAGGATCGACGTAAAAGGAAAAAAGTACGAAAGGACCTGCAAGATAACAATTGTCTTAGATCTTGCACTATAGTGGCACATCACTATTCCACTCATTACACGCTCTAGACACACTTTACAATTGCACTAGCTTGCTCTATCATTTACAATCGATTTCCTTCAAAAATTGCTTTACGATATAACTCGTTAACAAAGAAGGAAAGTGTACATGGATATTCCAATCTGCCTTGACTGAGTTATTCGCCAAGGCTTAATGCTTGACGAATTACAATTATATTTAATCCTTGAAACAGATTAAATCAAATGGCGTCAATCTTCATATTACACAGATCACTTAGATCTGAGAAAATGTTTCGTCCATAACTTGAACTCGTTTACGATTCTTTAAATAATAAAACTGCATTCACACAAATCACATCTTCTAAATATTGGTTGCATACAACGGCGAGCTGAAATAGAATTTACATAATATGGATTAGTACATGGCAACACGATATGATGAGAGCAAACAGATGAAAATGACAGCTCTACGATCAATCATACGTGTTGACCGGTAAACCTGAAATATTTAGTTCAGAGCATATTAAATGATCGCGCGCACAAAATATTATTGAACCGGTAGATGTGCCTTAATGCGATTATATTGAAATAAATTTTGTTGCGCTATACGAAAAAATTATTTAGACTTATTTACCTCAACACAGTCTTTTAGTCGCCACAGTTATCGACTCGCCCACGGAACGATGAGACTCGTTTACGCCTTCCCCGTAAAGGTTGTGGATGTTGTCGAATGCTCTGTAGTGCCCTTCAGTCCGGCCTTGACTGATACCTTCAAAAGGTTTCTTGCTCTTCGAATAATTTGACCTTTCCTGCGGAGCCAATTTCACGACGTCCGGGTTGTCCAAGATGGTAGATGCAACGGTTACAATTTACTGCACATGCGCGGACGGAGAAACCACTGACACTTGGACGATCGCGATTGGTCAGTACGACGGTTTCCATACCCTACGATTGTAAATTTATTTTTGTTATTAATACAAATTGCAAGTCTGCATGATGATTTAGATTTATAAACGTATTGCAGTTAAGGAAAAAACTAACAATTTGTTTTGTCGTTTGGACATAGAAATATTAAATAAGTGCAGTAGCGAATAGACGTCATGTTTCGATACGTATTTCTTAATGAAGAATGAGCGGGCTTATGAATGACATGTCACAGTTGGCTGGGTGTACTCTAGCGTGTAGCAAGTCTTTTGGTTGGCCTGAGGAGCAGCATTGGTGTGACTGGGGAGTCGAGTTGAGTCGAAGGGAATTCGAAACTCGACCGCATCCAGGACCTCTTTCCGCGGGGTGCCTCACGCAGTTACGCAGTAAGACTTGCCTTTCTGTTGACCACTCAGTATGCTATTCTGTTTTGTGTTAACCAGTTTTCTTTACAGGTGGTTATTGAGTACAGGTGGGTGTATCGGACGTTTAGTGTCACATTTTTTTTTATCTCCGGATTCCGTCTGTTATTTTTATTTTATTTTTTTTATGTCGGTGAGCCCACCGCATGTTGCTCGTGTTCGTGGGGGCGGTGTTGCCGAAGTGGGAGGTGCAGCCTGGACATTTTTTTTTTTTTTTGTCCGTGTGCCCCACCGCCACTGTTTCTCGTGTTGTGATGAGCGCGGTGGTGTTGCCAGAGTTGGAGAAGCCTGGACAGTGTTCGTTGACATTTTTTTTTTTTTTGCTGTTTTCAGTCAGTCACCCATGAGACGTGACATATCCGAGCGGTGGTATTTGTTTTTTTTCAAGTGGAATTGCCTTTCCTGTATTTGAGACACCGTAGGTATAGTTGTCATTTGGCACGTCGGTGGCTGGTGGTAGGCGACGCTGTGCGTTCGAAGATGAAAGGTTTTCAAAATTGTAGTCCCTACTATTAGTACCAGTACTTCGACTACAGTGACTTCTACTTATTCCAGTGCTGTAGCGATAGTCCAGTGAGTACCTTCACTACTTTTTCTCGACTAGGGATCTTTCCTGCTGAGACCCCAACTGGCAATTCCGCTTCGGGGAAGCGTCAGAGTATAGCGAAGAACTGTGGGCTTGTCTGTGAGCGCAGAAACCGAAAAACCCTCTCGTCTCATGCTTCCCCTCGTAAGGTGCATGCCCGGTAGATTTCCTCATGGGGAAAGTCGAGGAGCCCAAGGGACGGGGTCAATCAAACGGGTCATCCTCCCGTGTCCGGGAGTGGTGTTTCCTGCTCAGGATATCGCCTCTGTCTCGATGTTTTTGGAGATAACAGCGAACAAGAGGATGCTGGCTCCAGGCAGGAAGCCCTACGTAAGGAGTAAGAGGCTGTCAGACAGGAAAGCCCTCGTCGGGGAAGAGTATGAAGGCAGGAAAAACTCCTGGCGGTCGGGAAGAGGAGCTCTGCGTAGGGAAGAGGCAACGCTGAATAGGGAAGAGGCTGTCAGACAGGAAGCCTCGTCGGGGAAGATCTAGATGGAGAGGCATGCGCAGATGAGGAGACTGCAGACAGGAAGCACAACGTAGCGGAGGAAGGATGGAACACGTTCTTTTCGCGGGCTCCAGCATCTGTAAATCGGGGGTCAATCACCAGGCAAGTGATAGAGTTAGAGGCCCAAAATTAATGCTTCCAGACGTTCAGGCCCTAGTGTGGAATTGATGTTATAGGAGGCAATTTTGACAATTGGTTGCATGTTGTACACATTAATGTCTGAGGACATAAGCATGCACCTTTTTTCTGGATTTCATCAGGTACTGCAAGGGAGTGTGTGCTCACTTCTAAATGAAAGCGCGTCTTATGCAGCATGCAGTTGGCTCTGCGTAAACGTTTTCCAACTTTGCCCTGCGGACGTATAGGAGGAAGTTCAGGTCCATGAAAAAGAATAACGACGACGACCTTCGTGCAGTTTTGGAGATTGGCTGCACAAAACGTCTAGCGCTACTGGAGTCAGTTGGCTAATCTAGGAGCTTGGAGGAACTGATTATCATCGAACAGCTTACCAACACCGTGTTGCAGAGTTGAGGTCCGTTATCGTCGAGACGCACACAAGGATTTCGTGGCTGCGATTCATACCACTGAGGTGTTTGCTGAAGCCCGTAGGGCTTATGGGCACGCCCAGATACGGACAGAAGTCCCCTCTCGGGATTTATGGCTAATATGGCGCCGACGGGACTGCTAGCGGGCTTTCGAAAGGCGGCAGTTCTTCGGGAACCTCAGCCCCGACTGTGTTTTCTTTGTGGTCTCCTGGACACATTAGGAACGCATTTGCCCTAAAAGCACCGGTTAGTCATGGGGCTAGTCCTTTCAGCTTCCTCGTGACTTCGGCTTAACGTGGGGTCCATCCCAGCTTCTGGTGCGTTTACAGAGTTGTCCAGTGTTTCTTTTGTTGTTGCGTTTTTCCTTGGTCGACATCATCAGGTTTCGGGAGCATCAACGCTCTTTGTGGTAAGGATTTGGTGTCTTCCTGAGGCTCAGCGAGGCGCCAGTTACGATTGTGTGTGCGGTTTGGAGGCTGGTTTTACCTCCCCCACGTCCCTTTCTGTTCTCATTCCTAATCTCCACCCCCCTACTTCTGTGGGCGAAGTATGGGCCATCGCGGTGGAGCGACCTCTGTATTCCCCTTCTATAGGGTATTCCATCACCTTCGCCAGACGGACGCAGTCAGTCTGTGTCTACGGACATCTGACCGTACAGGCGTGTGTGGAGTTACCACGACGCCAAGCAAAGAGATGGTGCTGGTTTTGCGTCCGTTATTTAAGACGATCTCTGACGTGGTTCTTTGCAAGGGACGGTCTGCTACCATTGTCCGTCTGCAGGGCAGGGACTTGAGGGTCCAACGCCTACACAACTGGTGGATGTCACGCTCAGTCGGCCCGGACAGCCAATGGTGGCTTTAAGTTCCACCAAGGGAATTCCTCTTGGGTCTTCAACTCAGGCAGATTCGGAGTGTGGGACAAGCAGTATGTCGTCCCCCAAAGCTTGAGAGAATCTGTTCTCGGCAGGCCCTGATTACAAACTTGGCTGGGTCATATGGCTCAAAGCGGACTCTCGAGCGAGGTAAGACAGGCCCTTCTTTCCTGGCCAGGGATGATTTCTCTGGTTACGGCAGTACTGCTGCAGTTGCGTTGTCTGCCATACGGACACGCCTAAATGGGTCGCTTGTAGCGTTTTCCCTAGGGTCCAGTGCCATGGTTGGGGAGCCATTCTGCAAGGTTGGGGCTGACCTGGTGGGACCCATTAATCACCATCCGATCGCGGTCACGCTACATCTTGGTAGTGGGAGAACCACGCGACTCGTTACCATGAGGCTGTCTCTGCTTTAGGACTTTCCGATGCCACTACTGTTGCTGAAGGCTCTTGGCAGATTTGGACACGCTACGGGCAGTTTTACCAAGAAGATAGTACGGGCAGGAAGTTGTGTATTGGAGAGCGATCTTCATCCTCTCCAGTGCCTGGACAGAATCCGGCCTGTCAGTAATTCTCGAATCATGGGTTAGGCAGTGGAAACTGCAGAGTCATGCGTTCTCTTTTCGCCATATCAAGGGTTGCAGCAATACGAATGATGACTCTCTCAGCGATGCTCGTAGTCAGAACAACCCATTGGGGAAAATCAGTTAAGAAGGGGACAATTCCCCGCATCATGGGTTTATGTCCCTTTTGGTCTTGTGTACATCAGGTGTAGTGACAGTTGTCGGTTAGTGAATCATCACATGTTCGGATTGCAACTTTCATTGATGAAGGGTTTAGTTGGTTGAAGAAAGTTGTAGCACTGTGTATTTCCCTGTATGATTCTATCGTGGAAAGTTTGTAATGGATTTATCGTACCTCTGTCGATAATCAGGAAGGTTCGGGTTCGGTCCCATTGTTGTGAATTTGCACATGCGTCAAGGTTCATTGGAGCATGTATCTCAGAGTAAACAGATGCTTTTAGAAGGGGGGGTGTGTCACGTGTTTGTCAACAGGACTATGTCGATTGACCCATCTTGGGTGGTTGGAATTATTACATTTATTTATTGTCAGTTGTTGTTGTCGTGTATTCCGTCCCTTTAATGTGGCTTGTGGTGTGTTTGAACCTTTAATGTCGTTCATGCTTCAGGTTAGGTTTGCTTTCTCTCTCTCTATCTCTAATTCCACTGCCCGTGCAATTCATCCTGCAGGTTCACGGTGTGGCTGGTACCTTTCTCTCGAAGACTGTCTTCTATCGGCCTCTCACTGTCTTTTTACCTGCCGCCCGCTGCAGCATTCTCTTGGCTTGAGGTTTCTCACTCTGTGACGTAGCGTGGCTCATGTTGGCTGCATCGCTTAAGGCAGGTTTTTCTCTTCACTCGAGAGGGGGAGATGTCCCTGGGGAGCGCCTGCTCGGTTATGGTTCTCTACCTCTTCGTCGAAGGTTACGTCGGTACTTCATTCCTACTGGCGGCCTTACAGTTAGGGGAGGGACATCACTTCAAGTCTTCTCTTTTACGAATCTGATCTGCTGGTCATCTCGACTGGACAGAGGGCAGAGTGGTGCTTGACCCGCCAACTTTTGGGTCACACCACGGGTAGTGGTAAGCATCAGTTTCGTGGTTTGTTTGTTTTTGTTTTTGTTGTGGTTAGCAGGCTTAATTTTCTCTTTTGCGCTATTTCTTTGGTTTTCAAAATTATTAAAAGATATATTGTTTGAGGACCCTTTTCGGTTAATTTCAATCTTTAACTGGCCAGTAAAAATCTATCAAAAGTCTTACTCCTTTTTATGCATCGGTGAGGCGGTAGTCAGCGGGGTATGGGGGGAGAACCTGGTGATTCTGGGTTGGAATCTTGCTTGGTCTTCGCGCGTCCTCCCTGTCCCATCGCCGGTCTCTTATTCTTCGGCATACGTCTGTTTGTGTTTGCAAGGGGAACGAGTGTTTTGTGTATGCGAGCGGTTGCGTACGCGTGATTAGTCGATTGGATGCGTTGGTTGGAGAATTGTTATTTTGAATTGTTACCTATAAAATGTGGGGATTATAGTGCAATTGAATTATGATATTTGCAATTGTTGGTGGCAGTTATAAAGCAATGGTTGCTGTATAGTTCCAGTTCCTAAGAAAGGAAACTGTTGAACGTGAGTGTGGGAAGATGAAGATAGAATTGCTATTCGGTTGTTTACGCCGGTTAATTGTAATCATTGCCTGCTTCGTGTGAGGAGACCTTTATGCGAACATTCATCATTTGGGTTTGTTTACTGTGTTATGTCTGGTTTGTGTTGAGCTAGGTGTTACTAGGGTATTCAGCAAACATCCTACCCTTCGCCCACCTATTGAGAGTGGCTGTTAGGATTAAGCAGCTAAATTTCAGACCGTACTGACTGCGGTTCGTATCCCTTTCTTCTTCCTTCCAGTTCCTTCCGTTTTCTCTCCTTCCCGGGGGCTTCAACCGAAGCTTGCGCTGTTGGTGCGGCAGTGTGAGGAGCACGTGGACCTTGCTGGATGGTCTTACCCCTGTCCGGGACTTTCCGCGGACTGCGCCTGTCCCACGGGAGGCGTTCTCACGTCCTGGACCTCCTACAGCGCATGTGACCGGCGTGGTTAGCTCTGTGTCGTGCAAATCTTTGGGTGTGTGTGTGTTCAAAGGGATGTCGGCATGAAGACCCTGTTCAAGAAACAGACCCGGTTTGGGCATCCTTTTTTCGTCACGGTACTCTTCAAGAGGACTTTGGAGAGAACAGGGTGAGGGGGAACCACCTGACACAAAAAAGGAACGTGTTTGGATAATGATTGTTATGATTATGGTGGAACCACCTGAAGACAAGGAGGGTAATATGTGTGGAAATGATTATTATGATTATGGTTATGTTGTGAGTGCGCGTTGAAAAGGCCTAAATTGTGATGTGCATGTTGTGTGTGGTTGGAATGCTTATTTTGTGACTAATGTGTATGTTTGTGGTGATGAATGCTTATTGTGATTGTGCATGTTGTGGTGTGTCTAGGAATGCTTTATTGTGACTATGTGTGTGCTGTGATGAATAAATGTGTTTTTGTATTGTAATCTTATTGTGTGGTATCTTGCGAGGGCGTGTGAGGGTCAGTCACTTCCCTTCACTCCCATCTAGAGCCGATCCTGTAGGGCAGACTCGGGGTCGGTTCGTGCACCAGCAAACTGACCCCGCCAAAACAAAAATTGTCAGGGGCCATTACAACAGGTGTATTTTGTTTCATATACTAATCACAAAAGAGTTTACAATAACAAAATAAAATAGTGAATTGCTTAACTGACCCTACGTGTGTGTGTGCGTGTGTGCGTGAGTGCGTGCGTGCGTGCTGTGCGTACGTGCGTGCGTGCATGGTGCGTGCGTGCGTGCATGTGTGTGTGTGTGTGTGTGTGTGTGTGTGTGTGTGTGTGTGTGTCCATGTCATGTGTGTGTGTATGCGAGTGTGTGCGTTTGTGTGTGCGTGTGGTGTGTGTGTGTGTGTGTGTGTGTGTGTCTGTGTGTGTGTGTGTGTGTGGTGTGTGTGTGTGTGCAGTCATGTGTGTGTGTGTATGCATGTGATGTGTTTGTGTGTGTGGGTGTGCGTGTGTGTAGTGAGTGTGTGTGTGTGGTGTGGTTTGTGTGTGTGTGTGTGTGATGTGTGTGTGTAGTCCGTATCAGCTCATTATAATGTCTGCACGGAATCTAACCGAAGGCATCAAATAAAAAAATTACGACCGTCAACATCAAACGTCACCAGGTTACTTCAATGTGTTCATAACACACGTTTGGAATGTGATTGTTATGACATGCTCCTGTCAGTCAGATGCCAAAGCCACGCGATAGAGCACAGGTACGAGCAGGTGAGCATTAGGACACCCCCCCCACCTGACTGGGTAGTGAAGGGAGATGTGTTGTGAAAATGTGTGTGTGTGTGTGTGTGTGTGGGTGTTGTGATTGTGTGTGTGTGTGTGGTGACGGAGTGCTGTGTGTGTGTGTGTGTGTGTGTGTGTGTGTGACGGAGTGTGGTGTGTGTGTGTGTGGGTGTGTGTGTGTTGTGTGTGTGTGTGTGTGTGAATGTGTGGACCGGAGTGTGTGTGTGTGTGTTGTGTGTGTGTGGGTGTTGTGTGTGTGTTGGTGTGTGTGTGTGTGTGTGTGGTGTGTGTCTGTTGTCTGTCTGTCTGTGTGACAGTGTGGTGTGGGTGTGTAAGTGTCTGTCTGATCTGTGTGACAGAGTGGTGTGTGTGTTTGCGGTGTCGTGTGTGTGTGTGTGTGTGTGTGTGTGTTTGGGTGATGCTTGAGTGCGTGCGTGCGTAGCGTGAGTGCGTGCGTGCGTTCGCGTGCGGAGCGTGAGTCGAGACGTGCGTGCGTGCGTGCGTGCGTGCCGTTGCGTGCGTGTGTGTGTGTGTGTGTTTGTGTGTGTGTGTGTGTTGTGTGTGTGTGTGTGTGTGTGTGTGTGTGTGTTGGAAGATCTAGGAGATGGGGTTACTGCGGTGGAGAGGGGAGGTGTGAGACAGTTTTGGAGCCGAATTGAAGGATCGTGAAGCACAATCAAATTTTGCCAATCATGATTTGGAATCCGCTTTCCTGATGCTGGTGTCCTCTGCGCAAACAGCCACCGACACCCGAGCCGGTTGAAAAAGCAACGACAGTTCATTTTTGACACGGCCGGAATCAACAAATGAATTCTGAAAAAAAGTAAAAAGGATGGAAGAGGGGGGAGAAGAATGAGGTGGAGGGGGGTTGGAAGCAAGGTGTGAGTGGGGGGTGGGTGGGGGGTGAGGGAAGATGATGGTGCCTGGCTGAGTGGAGAAGACAAATCGGAAAGCACTCGAGAGGTCTGCGATCAATCAACACGCTGAGACGTGAGATTGTCAATTTCTTGGTCATTGTTTTGACTTGCCACGCATGCTTTGCATGGCCAACATTCTGTGTTTGTTAGGCTGTGGAATGCTTCGGTTAGCAATTCAAACCACAGATGTGAACATTTGTCAGCATTAGTGCTCTTATGCATTTCATTCATCGTTCTTTTTTTTTTCCTCACTAAGGAACCAAGTTTCTTCAGCATGTTTGTTAGCAACCTTACATGAAGAGATGCCAACAGTCGGCTTTTTATGAGGAAGAGTTTGGGGGGTTGGAGGGGATTAGAATGGTGTCACCTCGCGAACCATACGGACTCAGTGTTGAACACGATTTGTAAGGTGCTCATGGCATGACTGTGCTTTATGCAAGCGGATGGTAATAAACGATCAATAGGAAAGTAAACATGTGTCCCGTGAATCTTGACTTTAAAGCCGTTATTAAGTTCTAAGTACATAATGAACAGTTGTGGGTCCTAAACTGACCACTCCAACTTACGTCCTTATCTGTCCGGAGTAAAAGACACAGGAAAAATCCCTTTTGCACTTTTTGGCCATGTATGCCTGTCAGGGCCTGTTTTGTCTGTTGGTTTACACAAAATTTTATTTCCACTTTACAGACTCGTTGCTTTACAAAAATGTTGAAAATTTTGAACATCAACAAGTAATGATTTATCGTGTGTTCAAATTGTCATATATATATACATCATGTAGACAAGGAAATGACAGGATACTTTGAAAGTTACTAGATCTATGCTAAACATAGACGCATAAAAAACAAAATCTAAAACAAACAAAATACATACCCCACTCGTATACTCAAATTGTAAATATATATATGACATAAAAATACTTTCAACATACACATATACATAAACGCAAAACATGTACAAAATTGAGGAAAAATAAGAAAGATAGTAGTAAGCAAAGTAAACACTAAAGATATAAAGTTCTTGATAGTCAGCCACTCCACATCATTAATGTTTTTATGAAGCGTTTAGAGTGAGGAGAAGTGAGGAGAGAGAGAGGGAGAGAGAGAGAGAGAGAGAGAGGAGAATATGTTCAGCTCTAAGATTTCAATTTTCATAACAGATATATATCATACCGCATGCGAAAGTTTCACAACATGTTTTTCAAAAACGTTAGATTGTTTAATAAAACGGTGAACAGCTTTGATATTGCTTCGTTATCCTCACGTCGGAGGAATGCTTACACATGAAGAAGAATACTAACCTCGAGTAGTCTGGTTGCAAGGGTTGGAAGGAAATGTGTCTTTTCTAATGGTACTGTAATTTTGGACAATGTATAGAAAGGTTCGGCCGTTTCTGAACCAGTGCCACATTGACAAAACGGGATCGGCTTTAAGGTAACGGTTCCGTTTAACAAGGTCTTTGATTAGATCACTCATTCCTAGGCGGAGTCTGCAATGTTGAATCTGTTCATTTCTCTTCCATAATAGTAATGTTAGGGAACTAAACTGGAGTCGTCCGTTGAACATATACAACGTTTAAACTCACAAGTGATTTTGGGGTTTTTTTGTTGTCTGGGTACAGGTCGTTCCAACATTGTAGTTTGCAGTTGGAATAAATGAATTTTTGTATACTTTAAGTTTGGCCATAGAGGCAATGACTGTCGAGATAGTCTTCGCCGTGTTAGGGATTTCTTGTTGATACTGATCTGGTACTAGGCTACATAAGTGTTCTGGACACAAAACCATTGAAATTTTATAAAACTTTATTTATGTTTTGTGTCTTTTCTCATTTATTTTAAAGAGCAGAATACGGATTCTTCATACAACATTTTTATGACTTGTGCTTTGACACCTCCTTTTATGATGCGAATTGACTTCTAAAATGAATATTTTCTAGCAATGTTTGCTTGTGTTTAACTGAAGTTGTCCCAGACAATATCAGCGTAGTCAAAGTGCGGCAAGATAAATGATGTAAACATGGTTTCTAATGCTTTTCTCGATTTTTATATTTGTAGTGTCGTAGGCAACTATTCAAATTGTTAACCTTTTTAACTGTACATCTTATATGTTCGGTCAATCTACAGTCATTTTGAACAATCAGGCCAAGATGATTGTGTGCATTATAACTGGCTGAAGATGGTGTTTACCGAATGTTAGTGGATAAATTTGTTTGCGATCTCGAATAATATTTACCAGTTCTGTCTTGTTATCATTGAATTTAACCTTCCAGCGCTTTGCCATCAGGACATCTTTTCCTGGTCAGAGTGTAAGATATCAGCGCGGATTTATGGGTTAGACAGAGAAAGTGATCTAAACTAGTATCATCAGACGATTTAGCTTGATTACAGAAAGCGATATCATGATACTATAATCATTAATATAGACTAAAAACAAATAAGGGACCTTAAGACGGATCCTGTGGCACTCCTGGCTTGAAGCCTTGGAGGTCGGAGTTTTCTCATTTTATAACACTGAAGGGAACGATTGGAGAGGTAGTCTCTCAGTAAGTCTAGCAATTTCCCTCTTATTCCGACGGCGTTTTGTTTCAATAAGAGGAACCTCTGTGCCATACACGAGCGAATGCTTTTGAAATGTCCATGTATACAATTTGGTGTGGTAACTCAACAATCAAAAGAAAGTGCAGAGTTCGTTATAGGTGGACAGTAAATGATTAACTGTAGAATCACCTGAGGATGTATCGATTGTAGAGGAGTGAGAATGGCATTTGATGCTTAGAAAGAATTAGATGTGTCGATGTATAATTTCTCTAGAACTTTCCAACAAAGTCTTAGTAAAGAGATTGGAGCTATAATTACTGCCAAACTTTCTTTGGTCCATTTTTATATATAGGGGTCACATGCGCTGTCTTCCCTTATGATGGAAATCTACTCTCGCGAGTATCTGTTAATCAGTGTAGTAGCGGAAGAATATACATGAGTTGAAGTTGTTAACAAAATTGTTAGTGAATGAAATCTGGACCAGATGCCTTGTTTTGTCCAGATTATTTAGTTTGTCTGTTCTGTTTTGTCTTTGTGTCTGTTGTCTGTCTGGTAAGGGTTGAACGTGATGGGAATCAAACATCTTAGCCCCATTCTACCTGCTTTACCCGAGCTCCTTCTCTCTTCTCTCTCTCTCTCTCAATAAACACCGTCATTAAATCCACACAATCCCCCCCCCCCCCCCCCACACACACACACACAACACACACTCACACCCCGCACGGAACATTCAAAATAGCAAGCACGCAACGCGTGCGGAGCACCTTCGCACGCACACGCACACTCACATACAAACACCACACACACACACCACACTCACACACACACATACACACACACACACACACACAAACACACACGATCTCAACACAAAACTCTGAAAACTCACGCCGAAAATTAACGTAGGCCTACTGAGTCCTAGCACATGATAGAAAAACATAAGTGGACAAACTCATTCAAACTTCTCTCTCTCTCTCTCTCTCTCTCTCTCTCTCTCTCTCTCTCTCTCTCTCTCTCACACACACACACACAACACACACACCACAATCATTCAAAACCTCTTGTTTTTTCATACTATGGCAATAAAATAAGTTATTGGTTCTTGTTATTGTTTTCACACACACACACTCACACACACCCACACACACAAACACTCACACACACTCCCACACGCATGCAAAGAAGCCACACACACCCACACACAACAACACACACACACACACAAATATATTTATATATTATAGGGCACGAATGCACACACGCAACACATACCCACATGCGCGAGTACACCACACACACAGGGAGAAGTCGGATGAGTTATATGAAAATTTGAGAGAGAGAGGAGAAGAAGAAGAAGAAGAAGAAGAAGAAGAAAAGAGAGAAGAAAAAAGAAAGAAGAAGAAAAGAAGAAGAAGAAGAAGAAGTAGAAGAGAAGAAGAAGAAAAAGAAAAAGAAGAGAAAATATCATTTTAAAAAATCGTCGTGTCTGACTTTAGCCTTTAGAAATAACATTCATTTTGGTTTGTATGGAAGGTTCACAGGACTTTCAGGAAAGAAGCGACACTGGAGATTATGTTGACAGCGTCTGCGAGTTCATCTCTGTCCCTTTTGCCTGAGTATATATTGACTTGGTTTTGTGTAGAGCTACGCAACTCGCTGAATTCTACAAACTCTGGATTCAAGGGTTGTGCATACTGATCTACATTTCGCAACAGGACTTCATCACCATCACCCCACCCCCACCCCACACCCTCCATCACTCCAATCCGCTTGCCACCATCCACCTCCCCGCACTCTGCACTAAGGATGGGAAAGGGAGGAAGCCATGATGGAATCCCTGTATTCCCTTCCAAGTTCTGCAGTATGTCATAACAGGTTATTGCGTAAACAAAACCGTTAATCGAAAAAAAACGTAATGATTATGGAGATGGGTCCGTCATGCGTGGCTTCTATTTGTGCATCAGCTGTTTGTGTCTTTCAGTTGCTGTTGTCGCTGCCGTTTATCTTGAATAGAAAAAAAAACCATTTTTTTTTGTGTTATTTCATTTATATGAAAATGAGTGCAGGGTATTGTATTTCAGTCTTGTGATACATGAATCGTTCTGCCTTGGAGCAGGTTGGCCCTGTGGTTAAACGTTCATCGAGCAAATCGGGAGGAGCGAGGCGCAATACTGATCCTGGCCAGCCTGCATCTGTGAACGGACGGCAGTGAGTGGGCAGGAGAGGCAAAGAAAGCCGGCAGGCGGACGTGCCGTACAATGGGCCTTATCGCAGTGGAAGGAGGCACCGGCGTGTCCAGAGAAAGTGGCCTTTGCTAACAACGTTATCAGTGACTGAGGAAAGGCGTTCGCACAGAGAGAGAGAGAGAGAGAGAGAGAGAGAGACAGACAGACAGACAGACAGACAGAGTCACGGCAGGAATGTCTCGGGGGGAAAGAGACATAGCAGGCCAATGATAAGAGACGCTGAAGACGGGTTACCCAGTCAAGCCCTGCAGTTATCAGGCTGGGTCACCTCCCTCTCACCTCTCACCCTGGATTCCCAGTCAACCAAAAACAGCAAGTGTTGTGTGTGTGTGGGCGGGGGGGGGGGGGGGGGGCAGGGGGGCGGGGAGGGATCTGGTCTGTCGGCATTGCTATGTTTCTGAACTCTCTGCACACCAACGCCACCACCATCACCCACACCACCACTACCCACTGTCTCCTGTTATCTCCCGGGTTCCTCCTCCTCCTTCCCTCCCTCCCCCACTATCCCACTCCCGCCTCCTTAACCATTCCCCGCCCAACTCCCTGCCACTCCCCCCACCCCCCTCTCCCTGTATTCTCCGATCTCTAGAAGGAAAGCTTGATGATACTGTCAGCAGATGTCAGCACTGTGGTGTGCAGGCTGTCAGTTTCGGTCTTGTCTGTCTGTCTGCCTGTCTAGTTGTCAACAACAACAACAACAACAACAACAACAACAACAAAACAGCTCTGAAAACAGTTCAGCGGATCTGCATGAAGATTTCCATGGTTGTTTGGAGAGTTTGTGTTAAGAAAGACTCGCAGTCTGATCACAGGAATTATAAAAAAAAGATAAACCAAAAACAAACTACAAGAAATAAGCAAAAGAGAAAAAAATTGTAAAGATTTTTAAAAAGGACGTGTACTGGTAATAAACAGAATGCTGAATGAAACGGAAACCAACACAATGGCTTGTGCCCTTTATTTTCCAAATTTTAAACTAAGAAAGAAGATACAGGGCAACATTATTTCCGGCAGTGTCATTTCATCTCTGGATAGTTATGCGGGGATATACTTCGGTCATGACAAGCTCCTAGCATAACAAATTTAAATGTAGTTAATGGCGAACCGCCAAGAAAACGTAGACAAACGAATCAGAAGACAAAACACGACGTGTTTCCACCTCTTAGGTCTTCTTCAGACAAGACACAAAACACTCAGGACAACGAAACCAACGAGCAGTCACTTATCTTCATTCACTTCAGACAAGACACAAAACACTCAGGATAACGAAAACAACGAGCAGTCACTTATCTTCATTCACTTCAGACAAGACACAAAACACTCAGGACAACGAAACCAACGAGCAGTCACTTATCTTCATTCACTTCAGCGCAAGAAAGGGCGTTGCATAACACCATGTCTCTAAAATCGCTCGAAGTTGGAGTGTTGCTGCCCACGTGCGGTCACACACGTGATGTTCTCAATCCCTAGCTGATGCATTGTACCATAGTGTTCAATTATTTGGCTGTTCGGATGATCCCTGGAGTCTTTTAGCCAGGTATGACAACAACTTCATGTTTTGGAGAGACTAAGAAAACGTTTACGAAGGAAGAATGTAAAAATTGTACAAGAATTAAAATAACACAGACTTACTTCGTCAGGAAGTGTGAAAAACGTAAAGACAAATGAAATTTGGGGTCAGATCATTTCGCGTGCCAAAGTACAATAATCAAAATGCATAGGGAAAAAATACACCATGATACATTTGTTTTTATTTTGTTTTCATTTTTTTTGCTGTGTCTTTGTGCAACAGTAGACAGCTTTGTAGGCATGGTGGTGTACAGTAGACAGCTTTGTAGGCATGGTGGTGTACAGTAACAGCTTTGTAGGCATGGTGGTGTACAGTAAACAGCTTTGTAGGCATGGTGGTGTACAGTAGACAGCTTTGTAGGCATGGGGGTGTACAGTAGACAGCTTTGTAGGCATGGTGTGTACAGAAAAGGATGTGGCGAAAACAAAACAAAGCAAACAAACAAACAAAACAAAGACTGAGGAAGAGAGAAAAAAACCGTGCCTAACCTCCCAGTTCCACAGAATTTCAACTGATACCACATGACAATGCCTCTGCCAGATGCCCACATGAATTTCAACAGTCCCACTGCACTGTCCTGATAGCACACCCCCAAACTGACCAGCAGTGAACTTAGGGACAGCGGTGAAAGGGTGTGGGAACTGAAGATCACCAGTCCCACTGCACTGTCCTGATAGCACACCCCAAACTGACCAGCAGTGAACTTATGGACAGCGGTGAAAGGGTGTGGGAGCTGAAGATCACCAGTCCCACTGCACTGTCCTGTTATCACGTCCCCAAACTGACCAGCAGTGAACTTAGGGACAGCGGTGAAAGGGTGTGGGAGCTGAAGAGAAGAACAGGAACGACATTGCTTAGAATGGTCGTCATTCTTTATATTGTTGTTGTTGTTGTTACTGATTGAAAAATAAAGTGGAATGAGAGAACAGTTGTGGTACGTACTAAAAGAGTTTGTTTCTTTTATTTTGATTATGTGTTGGTTTCTTTGAGGTGGCTATAATTAAGTCGTCACGTAGACACTAAACTGCATAATAAAACCAACCACAGAATTTTGTTTTCTTTCCCAAAAAATGTCACCATGCCTACACTTTTCAAACTCATTATTCATCCGGATCAGACTGATCCCAACAACATAATATCAAATCAGAAACAATCAAAACTAACAACACGTTACACCCAGACTGCCTTCATTAACGCGCATGAACGTTGTTTCGAATCTCAGTGCCATGATACCACGCGCTCCTAGGAACTCGTCACATGCCTGCCACAGGAGTGATGGCCTTTGGTAGGGGACAGACACTGCTCATTGACACGAGCCACCTGCCCTTCTACAACAGTGTGTACAGACCTTTAGAGCATCTTTGGGGTGAATGATGACGCCAATAATAAATTGAGTGAATTCGTTTACTGTTAATTAAGTGCCCAGATACGATCTTCTTCCACGAAGGCGTCCTGATTCTCAAACAAGCGTGTGGTGGAGTCGGACAGAGATGTATGGAGAAGGGAGGTAACCAAATTAGGTTAGATCGCCGACTTTTTGAACAGCCCTCGTACCTCATACCTCGACTGCCTCACGCGTCGCAAGACGCGGGAGCATCTAAGTAAGTCGTACCATATAATTATACAGAGAGAGAGAGAGAAGAGAGAGAGAGAGAGAGAGACAGACAGACAGACAGACAGATAGACAGACAGAAAGGCAGACAGACACACAGACAGGCAGACAGAAACACAGAAAGAAACTCAAGACTTGTAGACGGAAAACAAATGAACAAAAATTGAATAAAAACTGAAATTAAGTAAGAAAACCACCACAGACAGACAAACACAGAGAGAGAGAGAGAGAGAGAGAAGAGAGAGAGAGAGAGAGAGAGAGAGAGAACGAACGAACGAACGAACGAAATGTTGTTTAATGAGGGAAAAGAATAAGCACCAGTCAGTGGCTTTTTCCATCCAGCCCTCAAACAATAAATACATGGTAGAAATCATTGCATCGAACTGCATATAAACTCATAAACAACAATGAATACATGGCAATTTAGAATAAGAGAATGCACAATATAACTAGAGGAAGAGAGTGTGGGAGAGAGGGAGGATGGAAAGCGACTCAAAGAGAGAGAGAGGTGGGGACTTGGAGACACAGAATAAAGAGACGGAGTCTCTGACACAAGGAGAGACAGAAGAAAAGGAAGAAGAAGAAGAAGAAAAAGAAAGAAGAAGAAAGAAGAAGAAGAAGAAGAAAAAAAAGATTAAAAAGAAGACTAGGAGAAGAGGAGGAGGAGGAGGAGGAGGAGGAGGAGAAGCATATAAAAAATTGGCACATGACAAACTACAATGAAGAAGAGTGGTAAAACATCAAGTCATGGAATGAAGGGAAAAAAAAAAAAAAAAAAAAAAAAAAAAAGCTGAAAGACACCAACATGCCCAACTCGGCAGCAAGCAACAATTCCTACACGCCCCCCCCCCCCCCAACTTCAAAAACGACAAAGAAGGAAAAAAAAAAAAGGGAAAAATAGACAAGACACAAAACACACCAGGACAACGAGCAGTCACTTCTCTTCATATTCCTTAGACAAGACACAAAACACACAGGACAACGAGAGTCACTTTCTTCATTCACATTCAGACAAGGACACCAAAACACACAGGGACACGAGCAGACACTTATCTTCATTCACTTCCAGACAGGACACAAAAACACAGGACAACGAGCAGTCCTTATCTTCATTCACTTCAGACAAGACACAACAACTCCACAGGACACGAGCAGTCACTTATCTTCATTCACTTCAGACAAGACAAAAACACACAGGACAACGAGCCGTCACTTCTCTTCATTCACTTCAGACAAGACACACAACACACGGACACGAGCATTCACTTATCTTCCTCCTTCAGACAAGACCACAAAACACTCCGGACAAGGAAAAAACGAGCAGTCCCATATCTTCATTCACTTCAGACAAGACACAAAAACTTTTCAAGGACAAGGAAAACAACGGAGCAGTCATTATCTTATTCACTTCAGACAAGACACAAAACCTCAGGACAAGGGTAAAAAACGAGCAGTCACTTCTCTTCATCATTCAGACAAGACACAAACATCTAGGACAAGGAAAACAAACGAGCAGTCACTTCTCTTCATCACTACAGACAAGACACAAAAACACTCAGGACAAGTAAGGAAAACAAAATAAAGTGGGGAGAAAAGGGGGAAAAGGGAGGGGGGAGGGAAAAAGGAAAAAAAAAACAAAGATAGGGAATGGGGAGAGAGGAGGGGAAAGAAGAAAGGGAAGGGGGAGAAAACAACGAGCAAAAAAGTCACTTTCTTCATTCACTTTCAGACCAAGAACCAAAAACACTCCTCAGCAGGGACAAGGGGGGGGAGGGGGGGAGGCGGAGGATACAGAGGGACAAAAGGGAAGAGGAACCCACCTCCCCCGATTAAACCAACCCGGGCAGGCACTTTCTCTTCATTCACTGTCCGACAGATGTACAAGACAGACTACAAAACTCACTCAGGACCAACGAAGCAAGTCACTTCTCGTATTCACCTTTCAGACAAAAGTCACACTCCAAAAACACAAGGGACAACGAGCAAAATAGCAACCCCCCCCCCCCCCCCACCCCCCATCCCCCCCTAAAGCAAGCGTCACTTTCTCATTCACTTCAGACCGACACCCCAACCCACAAAACACTCAGGACAAGGGAAAGGCAAAAACAACGAGCAAAAGTCAGCAGACTCACTTCTCTTCAATCACTTCAGACAAGACACAAAACACTCAGGACAAGGAGGAAAACAACGAACGCAGTCCTTCTCTTCATTCACTTCAGCGCAGATGGGCGTTTTTTTTTTGCATAACACCATGTCTCTAATAATCGCTCGAAGGTTGGCAGTGGGGCTGCCACGTGGCGGGGTTTCATTCCTCACACGTGCTTTTTCTCCCTCACTAGCTGATGCATTTGATACATAGTGTTTCATTATTTTGAGCTGTTCGGATTGATCCTGGAGTCTTTTCGCACCAGGGGGTTGACAACACCTTCTCTGTATGGCGAGACTCAAGAAAACGTATTCCGACGAAGAATTTAAATTTTACCAGACTACAATAAACACATCTTAGTTCGTCATGTGCAGTGTGAACACAGACCAGACCACTTAACCAATGGTGTCAGATCATTTCGGTGCCACGTTACAATAATATAAATGCCTTAGTGGAAGAAAATACACCCGTTATCCTATGTCACAAATAATACAAAATTTATAACTATAAATCTCCCGTCTGACGCTTTGTCTATGAAGTTTCCAGTCTCCGTTTGTATGCCTGGTGGTGTACGACCGGATGGTGCGCGCAACACAACAAAGAAACAAAACCCACAACCACCTACGCTGCCCCCTCGAGACACACCGTGCCTCCCACCCATTTCACCGACTTTCCACATCATACATGACCTGCCTCCCCTGCCCGCCTGACACCTGTTCTCTCCAACAGCTCCACTGCACGTCCTGATAGCACACCCCCCAACAGACCAGCAGTGCATTTGGGACAGGCCGGTTTGAAAGGGTGTGGTCTCCACGAAGATCACCAGTCCCACTTGCACTTTCAGAACTCACCCCACCCTGCGCGTGAATTCGGGCTCACTCGCGGTTCGAAGGGTTGTGGGAGCTGAGATCACCAGTCCACACAGCACTGTCCTGTACGCACACCCAAAACTGACGCAGTGAACTTAGGACAGCGGTGAAAGGGTGGTTTGTGGGAGCTGAAGATCACCAGTCCATGCACTGTCTGATAACACGTCCCACCAATACGCATTGAAACTTCGGGAACAGCGGTGCAAGGGGAGGGAGGAAGAGGAAGAACATGGGCACCGCTCATTGTTAGCTATGTTTCGTCATTCACACTACATAAAAATCACTGTTCTGCATAGAAATAAAGTGGAATGAAGACAGTTGCTGAGTATTCTAAAAGAGTTTTTGTAATAAAATGTGTCTTCTGTGTTGGTTTCTTTGAGGTGGCTATAAGATCGTCACGTAAAACACTAAACTGCATAATAAAACCAGATCTCAGATTTTGTTTTCTTTAGAACTGTCACCATGCTACACTTTTCAAATCATTATTCATCCGGATCAGACTGATCCAAACATAATCTCACATGACCCTCTCCACTACACACGTTACCCAGGACTGCCTTCATTAACGCGTTGAACGTTGTTTCGAATTCAGTGCCATGATCCAGCGCTCCTAGGAATCGGTCACATGAGACGGAGGATGGGATTTGGTCTTTTCCGCCCTACACTTGACAGAGCACTGGCTTCTACACCAGTGTGATACAGACCTTATAGAGGCTCTTTGGGTGGACCCCCACCCCCACCCCCGAATGATGGACGCTCCAATATAACTATGTTGCGTGAAATTCGTTTACTGTAAATTAAGCCCCTCACGTCTATCCCATGAAGGCGTTGATTCTCAACAAGCGTGTGGTGGCGTCGAGGTCTATCCATGGAGGGAGGTACCAAATTAGGTTAGATCGCCGACTTTTGAACAGCCCTCGTACCTCATACCACGTATGCCTCACGCGTCGCCAGACGCGGGAGCATCTAAGTTAAGTGTACATCTAATTATTCAGGAGAGAGAGGAGAGAGAGAGCAGGACGACAGCACAGGACAGCTAGCCCGACCTCCGGCGACGTACACACAGACAGCAGACAGAAACACAGAAGAAACTCCAGTAATATAGAGCAGCAAACACATGAACAAAACTGTGCATAAAACATGAAATTAAGTAAGAAACCCCACCCTGCCAGGAACCCCGAGATGAGTGAGAGAATTGAAGAGAGACGAGAGAGGAGGATTGGAGAGAGAGAGAGCGAGGAGAGATGAGAGGAGAGCAGACGGACAGACGCTGACCGACAGATAGAAGGCTTATTAGTTGACCTTTCCACCCCTTGTAAACTTTACCCTTACTACTCTCTGTCTCCCTCCCTCCCCCCCCGCCTCTACCTCCACTTCCAACCCCCCACTCCCCAATCCAATGACTTAATACTGCACACACTCCATCCCGCCTCCCGCACTCATCTTTTGTTTTCTCCTTCTTCATCTCCATTTTCCAGCTATTTATCCAGGAAGCGATGCGCTGCGTACCCTGCTTGCTGGAGTTAGTTCTCTTACTTGTTCGTTTCGTGTACTCATCTTGTCCGTTCCCCCGCGCTGGATCGGATGGAGGGGATTAAGGCCATCTGAAGGATGTCTCACGTTGTGTACCGTCTGAGATCTTTATAAAAAAAACATTTGACGATCTAGGGGTGCGTGATTTGTATTTGTGTGTGTGTGTGTGTGAGATTATAGTGTGTGTAGGACTGCAAGTGAGTGTGATTCTCTGCGTGGAGT
>JAFLJL010004611.1:0-16583 GCA_018398815.1 Conus ventricosus
CAGTGATCAAGTTGAGATAACGGCAAGGAGAACATATCACGTCAATTCCCAAGAGTACTTTAAAGAAGCTTGAAATAACAAGAGTACGTCGCAGTGTATGCAGAAGGATCGTGACGAGTATCGACAAGGAAGAAGACAGAGCTGGGAACATTGTTCATCGTCATGACAATATCAGTGCAAACGTATGCCCTTTGGCGTGAGAAACGCAAGTGCCATGTTCAAGGGATGATGAGGAAATTATTGAGTGACATAAAATCAAAAGATGTCCACAACTTTATTGATATATTTTAATCGCTTCTGAGACTTGGGAGGAACATGTTGAGGCAATCAATGCCGTACTCAAGAGACTACATGAGTAGTAGTAAGTTGTCGAAGAGTAAGCACTCTGGAATCCTGCAAATGTTATGTATATATATTGAGAAATGCAAAAGAGGTTGTGCATAATTTGATTGTTTAATCCTGTATTTGACTTATTAATGGACTGTCACCTTTCTTAGTGTTTTGCTTAAATAGGATTTTTCGCTAAGTAGGGGGGTATTTGTGACATTCATTCATAAGCTCGGTTCATTTTCATTAAGAAAATGACGCAATCGATACATGACGTCTATTCGCTCTGCGCTGGATTAATATTTCTATGTCCAAACGACAAAACTAATTGTTAGTTTTTGCTTTACGGCAGTACGTTTATAATTTCAAGCGTCATGCAGACTTGCATTTGTATTAATAATAAAATATTTACAATTGTAGGGCATCGAAAACCGTCGTAACTGACCAATCACGACTGTCCAAGTGGCAGTAGTGTCTCTGTCCGCGCATGTGCGGTAGTAATAGCCGTTTGAATCATACCATCTTTGATCAGCCAGGTCGTGGAATTGGCTCCGTAGAAAAGGTCTAATTATCGAAGAGCAAGTAACCTTTTGAAGGACATCAGTCAGGCCGGACTGAAGGGGCACCACAGAGCATTCGACAGCACCCGCAACTCTTTCGGGGAGAGTCTGAACGAGTCCATCGTTCCGTGGGCGAGTCGAAAACTGTGGGCACTAAGGCTGTGTTGAGGTAAATGGAGTCGAAATCATTTTTCGTATAGAGCAACAAAATCTATTTCAATGTAATCGCATTAAAGGCACATTTACCAGTTCAATAATATTTGTGCGCGCGATCATTTAATATGCTCTGAATTAAATATTTCAGGTTTACCGGTCAACACGTATGATTGATCGTAGAGCTGTCATCTTCATCTGTTTGCTCTCATCATATCGTGTTGCCATGTACTAATCCATATTATGTAAATTCTATTTCAGCTCACCGTTGTATGCAACCATATTTAGAAGATGTGATATTTGTGTGAATGCAGATTTATTATTTAAAGAATCGTAAACGAGTTCAAGTTATGAACGAAGCATTTTCGTGGATCTAAGTGATCTGTATAATATGAAGATTACGCCATTTGATTTAATCCATTCAAGGATTAATATAATTGTAATTCATCAAGCACTAAGCCTTGGCGAATAACTCGTCAAGGCAGATTGGAATATTCGTATACATTTTTCCTTCTTGTTGATGAGCTTCATCGTAAAGCGATTTTGAAGGAAATCAATTGTAAATGATAGAGCAAGCTAGTGCAATTGTAAAGTGTGTTTAGAACGTGTGATGGATGGAATAGTGATGTGCCACCATAGTGCAAGATCTAAGACAATTGTTATCTTGCAGGTTTCTCGTACTGTTTTTCTCTCTTTTTTACACCACTCGCTCTTATCTTCACCTTCGGAAACACGTCTTTATCCCGCTACTCCTCGTCGGGAGGAACGTGCTGGTGTGTCGACCTACCGAGATCTGGAAGAGACTGTGAACGTCAGCGGAACTCCGGAACGCTACCAATTCCGTGAAGCTGAGTGACAATCGCTTAAACACATCCCTCCATATCCAAGCACGCCCTAACACACTCAGACATTTTTTTTTACATATATATATCTTGTGCATGACTACATTTCTTTTGTGTGTATCCTCCGGAGATATTTTTGTAGCACGAGGCAGACAGTCTATATTCGTGCTACTGCAAGAAGTGAAGGGAAGAAGGACAGAGACTTTGTCGTTATTGGTGTATGTGCATGATTTATTTCTTTTATTGTAACTCATTTCATAGGCAACAAACGGACATCAACATACAAAGCAACCATACGACATATTCACCGCAGATCATCATCATCTTTATTCATACTTAATTAAATTCAGTTGTTGAATCAAAGATCAAACCTCTTGATACATCTGTGGAAAGAAAGTGAAGGGTGTGGACGAAAGCTTGACTTTCCTACTACGGTCTATCGTTCTTGCCTGAGCACTCAACCATCATTTATGAATGGGTCTTATTATAAAAACGTCACATATTATTTGGGGGCTCGTCCCGGGGATCTTTCGATCTGAAAGTACCTGGAGGTCAGTGACGCAGGCAAGGATTGTAGACCGCAACCTTCACTCTTTTTCCAGTGGGAGGTTGGGCGGTGTGCTCTATGATCTATTATATGTGTTGACCATCTAAACATATAAATAGAAAAATTAAATTTCACATTTTTTTGTTCATAAATCATTTGTATTCATTTCGTTAGTCGCGACGCTATTTGTTCATTATTCCCTAAATTTTAGAAAAGGCCTCAACACAGTACAGAGAAAGTAACGACCTTGGCCAATTCACGTCATATTTACCACGACATAATTTAACTTCTTATTAGATCTATTTTACTAGATCGTTGTGAAGAAGAAGATTTGATTCAAGTTGCCAGTTAGTGCAATCTTGACTTTACTGCATTGGAATTGTGCAGTGGTGTTGTATTTGTGTCGGATTGGGACACAGTGATTAGAGTAAAGTATTGATACTCTAAGCGGCATTTCAACGTAAGCTATTAACGTGGTGCGACGTGGCACCACGGGCTATTTTGCGGGCGCCGTATTGTTTTCGTACGTACGATATTGGAGATATATTTTTCAGCACGTCCGTTCGTCAGTTAGTACGTTCGTTCCGTAGCTGTGTGTGCAAACCGTGGTTTGGTTTGTTGACGTGTTTTGAATACACGTGTTTGGGGTTTCGAGTGTTGTTATCCCCATTTTTTACTACACGGGGTTGTGTAGTGTGTTTCCCAGTCGTGGTGGGAAAGTTGTTTCCTTACACTCTGTGTTTTGGAACGTGTGTCAATATTATTTGGCACTAACGCGTGACGGTATTCGGTTTTCCGCGTTATTTGTATGTTAAATTTGTTAAGACATCAGGACTTGCAGTGGTAGGCGACATGCCGACAGGAAAGTCCCGACGTCAGGCATCTGCCACTGACGAAAGTCAGTCTCAACAAATTCAGACTAGTGCGCAATTCCGAGAATGGAAAGCTGAGGCACTAGAGCTAGGCCTAAAAGGAGCAGAACTCGCTCTTTACACAGGAAGGAAGGAACGCTGGAGAGAGAGAACGAGAAGGAAAGAAAGGAGGTGAAGAAAGAGAACGAGACAGAAGAAGAGAGGCCGAGAGACAATTACAGCTAGAGTTAGCTAGAGTAAAAGCAGGAAGCAGTGGTGATGCTCAACCAAGTGCTAGCGCCCAATCCATTCTCAGACTGTAGTGTCGGCTAAGGTCAAGTTACCTTACTTAGAAGACAAGGACGACCTTGAGTCATATTTGACTCATTTGAAAGGTGGCAGTCATTAATGGATGGAATGAGGAGGAATGGGGTGCCAGGTTAGCTCCATTACTCAAGGGCAGAGCTAGGGAAGCGTATGTAAAACTACCCGCGGCAGAGTCGGCGGACTATAACCTCATCAAACAGGCCACTTTTGCATAGTATCAACTGAGTGCTGGTCATTACAGACAGAAAGTTTCGTACAGCACGCAAAGAGAGCACTGATACGTCATTGTCACTATGGGATCGTTTGTCTATGTGGCTAGAGAGGTGGTTGAATTTGTCCAACAGGACAGAAAAGGATTTAAAAAGAATGTTAATCCTAGAGAAGTTTCTGGAAGCATTGCCTTTTGATCAGGCGAGATTTGTCAGGGAGAGAGATCCACAGACTGGAAAGGAAGCTGTTGCAGCAGCCAGATCTATTTGAACAGACGAGACTTGTGGAGAGGAGTTATCGTGAGAGTAAACCTGATCATCGTAGGTATGGTCATGGGAGTGATAACAGAGGTCCACACAAGGAAGCTCGGAAGGAGGATAAGCCTAGGGGATCTGTACCTGACAGGGGAGGCAACGACAGGAGAAATTATCGCTTCAGATAAATGTTACAGATGTGGAGGACACATCACCAGAGGATTGTACACAAAAGAGAAATGACACAGCGATGTGCACTACGACAGCGGCTGCACAGTGTCAACTAAAAGATGATCAACAGTTGTGTGATAGTTGTAAAGGGATCGAGTTCAATCCCTATTGCACGGTAGAAGTCGAAGGAGAAACGGTGGATGCTGTGAGAGATACAGGCTCTACCATGACGATCGTGAGGAAGGACTTAGTTCCAGAACATTGTTACACAGGTCAGAAAAAAGAGGTATCACTGGCATCGTCATCAGTCAAACAGAATCTTCCTGTGGCGAGTGTACATATGGAGACTCCCTACTTTTCAGACAAGACTGAAGTACTCGTTATGGAAAAACCCGTTTGCCCAGTATTGATTGGAAATACCCGCAAGCAAGAAAGAGGAGGGATCATTTAATGTACCCGTTTATCCAATCCAAGCGGCAGCAGTTACCGGCAGCAGATGAAACCGCTCAAGATCAAAGAAGCACTTGCAGCATTGTATCTCCTGCAGAGTTGAAAGGAAGAACAGACTAAAGACCATCACTCAAGAAGTTGTTTGAGTTGGCCCGTAAACCAGACAACGCACGTACCAGCAAAACAGGTGTTGAAACATCATTTATGATCAAGAAGGGAATACTATAGGAAGGTGCGTACACCAACGACGCAGCATACCCAAGTTGTGGTACCCAGGAAACTGAGATCTAACGTACTACAAGTAGCTCATGACATACCTATGTCTGGACACCTCGGTGTAAGGCGTACGAAAGAGCGTCTGCTACATGATTTCTTTTGGCCAGGAGTGGAAGGTGACGTCAAAAGATATTGTGCGTCATGCGATACGTGTCAGAGATGTATCGGCAGAAATAGTATTAGGGAAAGCGCCAGTTCAGCGGATGCCGCTGATCGAAATACCGTTCCATCGTGTTGCAGTGGACATCATCGGACCCATCAACCCCATGTCATCATCAGGGAAGAGATACATTCTCACCGTCATCGATTATGCTACGCGCTACGCAGAGGCAACAGCACTCCGTAACATCAACACAGAAGCAGTGGCTGAAGCTTTGTGGGAAATCTGGACGCGAGTGGGAATACCAACACAAATTCTCACGGACAGAGGTAGTCAATTTCTTTCTGGGACGATGCAAGAGGTCAACAGACTCTTGAACATTAAAGGTATCACCACAACGCCATACCACGCTCAGACCAACGGACTCGTGGAAAGATTTAATGGCACGTTGAAGGTCATGTTGAAGAAACTTTGTTTGGATCAACCAAAGAATGGGACAGATTTCTTCCTGCAGTATTGTTTCGCTTACAGGGAAGCACCACAAGAATCACTCAAGTTCTCACCATTTGAACTATTATATGGGAGACATCGTGCGTGGAACCATTGCAGGTCTTAAAACAAATATGGACAGACGAGGAGCTGGAGACAGACGTCAGAACAACGGCGGAATATGTCATCGATCTGAAGGAGAGGATCGAAGAAACATGCAAGATAGCTCGTGACAATCTGGACAAGGCTGCCGGACGACAAGCGAAGCACTACAACAGGAAAACGAAGATTGAGACATCTCATTCCTGGGAACAAAGTATTTAGTGCTACTTCCACAGAAACATAACAAGCTCCAGTTAACATGGAAGGACCGTACACCATTTCAGAAGATCAATCCAGTCGATTACAAGATTGAGATCAACGGCAAGGAGAAGACATATCACGTCAATCTCCTCAAAGAAGTACTTTGAAAGAGAAGGCTTGAAATAACAAGAGTACGTCGCAGTTGCTATGCAGGAGGAGGATCGTGAAGAGTATCTGACCAAGGAACTGGAAGACAGAGCTAGGAAAACATTGTCATCGTCATGACAATATCAGTGCAAACGTATGCCCTTTGGCGTGAGAAACGCACAGTGCCATGTTCACAGGGATTGATGAGGAAATTATTGAGTGACATAAAATCAAAAGATGTCCACAACTTTATTGATAATATTTTAATCGCTTCTGAGACTTGGGAGGAACATGTCGAGGCAATCAATGCCGTACTCAAGAGACTACATGAGTAGTAGTATAGTTGTCGAAGAGTAAAGCACTCTGGAATCCTGCAAATGTGTATTATATATATTGAGAAATGCAAAAGAGTTGTGCATAATTTGATTGTTAATCCTGTATTTGACTTATTAATGGACTGTCACCTTTCTTAGTGTTTTGCTTAAATAGGATTTTTTCGCTAAGTAGGGGGGTATTTGTGACATTCATTCATAAGCTCGGTTCATTTTCATTAAGAAAATGACGCAATCGATACATGACGTCTATTCGCTCTGGCGCTGATTAATATTTCTATGTCCAAACGACAAAATACTATATTGTTAGTTTTTGCTTTACGGCAGTACGTTTATAATTTCAAGCGTCATGCAGACTTGCATTTGTATAATAATAAAATGATTTACAATTGTAGGGCATCGAAAACCGTCGTACTGACCAATCACGACTGTCCAAGTGGCAGTAGTGTCTCTGTCCGCGCATGTGCGGTAGATATTAGCCGTTGAATCTACCATCTTTGATCAGCCAGAGGTCGTGGAATTGGCTCCGTAGAAAAGGTCTAATTATCGAAGAGCAAGTAACCTTTTGAAGACATCAGTCTAGGCGGACTGAAGGGGCACCACAGAGCATTCGACAGCACCCGCAACTTTTCGGGGAGGTCTGAACGAGTCTCATCGTTCCGTGGGCGAGTCGAAAACTGTGGGCACTAAGGCTGTGTTGAGGTAAATGGATCGAAATCATTTTTCGTATAGAGCAACAAAATCTATTTCAATGTAATCGCATTAAGGCACATTTACCAGTTCAATAATACTTTGTGCGCGCGATCATTTAATATGCTCTGAATTAAATATTTCAGGTTTACCGGTCAACACGTATGATTGATCGTAGAGCTGTCATTCTTCATCTGTTTGCTCTCATCATATCGTGTTGCCATGTACTAATCCATATTATGTAAATTCTATTTCAGCTCACCGTTGTATGCAACCATATTTAGAAGATGTGATATTTGTGTGAATGCAGATTTATTATTTAAAGAATCGTAAACGAGTTCAAGTTATGAACGAAGCATTTTCGTGGATCTAAGTGATCTGTATAATATGAAGATTAACGCCATTTGATTTAATCCCATTCAAGGATTAAATATAATTGTAATTCATCAAGCACTAAGCCTTGGCGAATAACTCAGTCAAGGCAGATTGGAATATTCGTATACATTTTTCCTTCTTTGTTGATGAGCTTCATCGTAAAGCGATTTTTGAAGGAAATCAATTGTAAATGATAGAGCAAGCTAGTGCAATTGTAAAGTGTGTTTAGAACGTGTGATGGATGGAATTAGTGATGTGCCACCATAGTGCAAGATCTAAGACAATTGTTATCTTGCATGGATCTAACCCGTCTTTCTCTTTTTTACACCACTCTCTCTCATCTTCACCTTCGGAACAACGTCTTTATCCCGCTACATCCTTCGTCGGGAGGAACGTGCTGGTGTGTCGACCTACCGAGATCTGGAGAGAGAACTGTGAACGTCAGCGGAATCCGGAAACGCTACCAATTCCGTGAAGCTGAGTGACAATCGCTATAAACACATCCCTCCATATCCAAGCACGCCATAACACACTCAGACATTTTTTTCTTACATATATATATCTTGTGCAGACTACATTTCTTTTGTGTGTATCCTCCGGAAGATATTTTTTGTAGCACGAGCAGACAGTCTATATTCGTGCTACTGCAAGAAGTGAAGGGAAGAAGGACAGAGACTTTGTCGTTATTGGTGTATGTGCATGATTATATTCTTTTTATGTAACTCATTTCATAGGGCAACAAACGGACATCAACATACAAAGCAACCATACGACATATTCACCGCAGATCATCATCATCTTTATTCATACTTAATTAAATTCAGTTGTTGAATCAAAGATCAAACCTCTTGATTACATCTGTGGAAAGAAAGTGAAGGGTGTGACGAAAGCTTGACTTTCCTACTACGGTCTATCGTTCTTGCCTGAGCATTCAACCATCATTTATGAATGGGGTCTTATTAAAAACGTCACATATTATTTGGGGGCTCGTCCCGGGGATCTTTCGATCTGAAGTACCTGGAGGTCAGTGACGCAGGCAAGGATTGTAGACCGCAACCTTCACTCTTTTTCCAGTGGGAGGTTGGGCGGTGTGCTCTATGATCTATTATATGTGTTGACCATCTAAACATATAAATAGAAAAATTTAAATTTCACATTTTTTGTTCATAAATCATTTGTATTCATTTCGTTAGTCGCGACGCTATTTGTTCATTAATCTTTCCCTAATTTTAGAAAAGGCCTCAACACAGTACAGAGAAAGTAACGACCTTGGCCAATTCACGTCATATTTACCACGACATAATTTAACTTCTTATTAGATCTATTTTACTAGATCTGTTGTGAAGAAGATTTGATTCAAGTTGCCAGTTAGTGCAATCTTGACTTTACTGCATTGGAATTGTGCAGTGGTGTTGTATTTGTGTCGGATTGGGACACAGTGATTAGAGTAAAGTATTGATACTCTAAGCGGCATTTCAACGTAAGCTATTAACGTGGGTGCGACGTGGCACCACGGGCTATTTTGCGGCGCCCGTATTTGTTTTCGTACGTACGATATTGGAGATATATTTTTCAGCACGTCCGTTCGTCAGTTAGTACGTTCGTTCCGTAGCTGTGTGTGCAAACCGTGGTTTGGTTTGTTGACGTGTTTTGAATACACGTGTTTGGGGTTTCGAGTGTTGTTATCCCCATTTTTACTACACGGGGTTGTGTAGTGTGTTTCCCAGTCGTGGTGGGAAAGTTGTTTCCTTACACTCTGTGTTTTGGAACGTGTGTCAATATTATTTGGCACTAACGCGTGACGTATTCGGTTTCCGCGTTATTTGTACTGTTTAAATTTGTTAAGACATCAGGACTTGCAGTGGTAGGCGACATGCCGACAGGAAAGTCCCGACGTCAGGCATCTGCCACTGACGAAAGTCAGTCTCAACAAATTCAGACTAGTGCGCAATTCCGAAATGGAAAGCTGAGGCACTAGAGCTAGGCCTGAAAGGAGCAGAACTCGCTCTTTAAGCAATCGAGAAGAAGGAACGTCGAAGAAAGAAAGGAAGAGAAGAAAGAAAGAAAGGACGGAAGAAAGAGACGAGAAAGAGAAGAGAGGCCGAGAGACAATTACAGCTAGAGTTAGCTAGAGTTAAAGCAGGAAGCAGTGGTGATGCTCAACCAAGTGCTAGCGCCCAATCCATTCTTCAGACTGTAGTGTCGGCTAAGGTCAAGTTACCTTACTTAGAAGACAAGGACGACCTTGAGTCATATTTGACTCAGTTTGAAAAGGTGGCAGTCATTAATGGATGGAAGAGGAGGAATGGGGTGCCAGGTTAGCTCCATTACTCAAGGGCAGAGCTAGGGAAGCGTATGTAAAACTACCCGCGGCAGAGTCGGCGGACTATAACCTCATCAAACAGGCACTTTTGCATAAGTATCAACTGAGTGCTGGTCATTACAGACAGAAGTTTCGTACAGCACGCAAAGAGAGCACTGATACGTCATTGTCACTATGGGATCGTTTGTCTATGTGGCTAGAGAGGTGGTTGAATTTGTCCAACAGGACAGAAAAGGATTTAAAAGGAGAAGTTAATCCTAGAGAAGTTTTCCTGGAAGCATTGCCTATTGATCAGGCGAGATTTGTCAGGGAGAGAAGGATCCCCCGACCGAAAAGGACGCTGTTTGCAGCAGCAGATCTATGTGAACAGAACGAACATGTGGAGAGGAAGTTATCGTGAGAGTAAACCTTATCATCGTAGGAAAATGGTCATGGAAGTGATAACAGAAGGAATCCACACAAGGAACTCCGGAAGGAGGATAAAGCCTAGGGATCTGTACCTGACAGGGGAGGCAACGACGGAAAGAAATTTCGCTTCCAGATTAAAATGTTACCGATTGAGGAGGACCACATCACCAAGGGATTAGTAACACAAAAGAAGAAATAGACACAGCGATGTGCACTACGAACAGCGCTTCACAGTGTCACTAAAATGATCAAGACAGATGTGTGATAGTTGTATAGGAATCGAGTTCATCCCTATTGCACGGTTAGAAGTCGAAGGTGAGAAACGGAGTGAGCTGTGAGAGAACAGCCTCTATACCATGACGATCGTAAGGAAGGACTTAGTCCAGACATTGTTACAAAACAGTCCAGAAAAAAAGGGTAAACACTGGCAAAACGTCCCATCAGTCAAACAGAATCTTTCCTGAGGCGAGTGTACTTATGGAGGACACCTACTTTTCCAGACAAGACTGAAGTACTCGTTATGGAAAAACTCCCGTTTGCCCAGTTATTGACTGGAACATACCCGCAAGCAAGGAAAGAGGAGATCGCTTAATGTACCCGTTTATCCAATCCAAGCGGCAGCATTACCGGCAGTCAGATGAAACCGCCAAGATAACAAAGAAGCAACCATGCAGCAATTGTCTCTTCTGCAGAATGAAAGAAGAAAAGACTTTAAAGACCCAACACTCAAGAAAGTTGTATTGAGTATGGCCCGAAAATCCAGACAAACCACGTAACCAGCAAAACAGGAGTTGAGCACATCATTTTAGACAAGAAGGGAATACTAAACAGGAAGGTGCGTACACCACCGACCAGCATACCCAGATGTGGAATCCCAGGAAACTGAGATCTACCGTAACTAACAAGTCGCTCATGACCAACCTATGTACGGACACCTCGGTGTAAAGGCGAACGAAAGAGCGACACTACATGATTTCTTTTGGCCAGGGAAAGTCTTAAGGTGACGTCCAAAAGATAAAGTGCGTCAAGCGATACGTGACAGAGATGTATCTGCAGAAATAGTAATAGGAAAGCGCCAGGATCAGCGGATTGCCGCTGACGAAATACGATCCATCGAGTTGCCGTGGACATCCATCGGACCCATCAACCCCAAGTCAACATCAGGAAAGAGATACAATCCTCACCGTCATCGATTTAATGCTACGCGGCTTACGCGAAAGGCAACCCGCACTCTCCGTAACCACAACACAGAAGCAGTGGCCTAAGCTTTGTGGGAATATCTGGACGCAGTGGGAATACCAAAACAAAAAGGCCACACGGACAGAGAAGTCCCAATTTCTTTCCTGGTACGGATGCAAGAGTCAACAGACCCCTCTTAAACTATAAAGGTATCACCACAACGCCATACCAACGCTTTCAGACCAAACGGACTCGTGGAAAGATTTAATGGCACGTTGAAGGGCAATGTTGAAGAAACTTTGTTTTGGATCAACCTAAAAGAATGGGACAGATTTCTTCCTGGAAGTATTGTTTTCGCTTACAGGTGAAGCGCCACAGAGAATCACTCAAGATCCTCCATCATATTAACAATTATATGGGAACACGTGGCGTGAACCATGCAGGTCAGACAACAAATTGGACCAGACGAGGAGGCTTTGAGACCGACGTCCAGAACAACGGCGGAAATAATCATCGATCTAAGGAGAGGATCGAAGAAACAAGCAAGATAGCTCGTGACATCTGGACAAGGACCTGCCGGTACGACAAGCGAAGCACAACAACAGGAAAACGAAGATGAACAACACATTCCTGGGAACAAAGTATTAGTGGCTACTATCCACAGAAACAAAACAACTCCCAGTTTAACATGGAAAGGACCGTACACATTTCCAGAAGAGTACAAGTTCCAGTTGATTACAAGATTGGAGATCAACTGGCAAGAGAAAGACATATCACGTCAATCTCCTCAAAGAGAGTACTTTTGGAAAGAGAAGGCTTGAAAAACAAGAGTACGTCCGCTTTTGCTAAGCAGGAGGAGGCTCTGAAAGAGTATCTGACCAAGGAACGGAAGACATAGCTGGGAAAACATTGTTCATCGCATACACAATCAGTGCAAACGTATGCCCTTTTGGCAGAAGAAAAAGCAAGTGCCAAATGTTCATAGGGAATGATGAGGTAAATTATTGAGTGACATAAAATCAGAAAGATGTCCCACAACGTTAAATTTGATAAAAATTTTAAAACGCTTACTGAGACCTTGGAGGACATGTCGAGGCAACAAAGCCGTACACAAGAGACTACATGAGAAGTAGTAGTAAGTTGACGAAGAGTAAACACTCTGGAATCCTGCAAATGAGAATGTATTATAATGAAAATGCAACAAGAGTTGTGCAATAAATTGGAATTGTTCAATCCTGTATTTTGGACTTATTAATGGACTGTCCACCTTTCTTAAGTGTTTTTGCTTAAATAGGATTTTTCGCTAAGTAGGGGGTATTTGTGGACATTCATCATTCATAAGCATTCGTTCATTTTCATTAAGAAAATGACGCAATCGATACATGACGTCCTATTCGCTCTGGCGCTGGCTTAAATTTCCATGTCCAAACGACAAAACCAAATGTTTAGTTTTTGCATTACGGGCAGTACTATTAAAATTTTCCAGCGTCATGCAGACTTGCATATGTATAAATACTAAAATGATTTACAATTGAAGGTCGATCGAAACCGTCCGTACTGACCAATCCAAACGACAGTCCCAAGTGGGCAGTAGTGTCTCTGTCCGAGCGCATGGTGCTGTGAGAATTAATAGCCGTTGAACAACTGCTATCCCCCCCTTTTATCACCCGTAGGTCCGTGGACTGGCTCCGTAGAAAAGGTCCTGAATATCGGAAGCAGCAAGACAACCATTGAAGACATCCGTCAATGGCCGTAACTGAAGGCCCCCCAACCCCAGAAGCATGTCGACAGCACCCGCAACTCTTTCGGGGAGAGTCCTGAACGAGACGCATCGCCTTCCGTGGGGCGAGTCGAAAAGAAAAAAAACAAAAAAAAAAAAAAAAGGGGGCATTGGCACTAAGCTGTGTTTGAGGTAAATGGATCGAAATCCATTTTTTCGTATAGAGCAAACACAAAACAATTTCAAATGTAATCCGCATTAAGGGCACATTATTACCAGTTCAATAAGTACTTTGTGCGCGCCGATCATTTAATCTGCCAGAATATAAATAATACAGGTTTAACCGGTCCAACAACGTATGACAGATCTATAGCTGTCATCTTCATCTGTTATTAATGCTTCATCATATCGGTGATTGCCAATAACTAATCCATATTATGTAAAATATCTATTTCAGCTCAAACCGTTGTATGCAACAATAATTAGAAGATTTGGATAAATTTGGTGGTTAATGCAGATTTATAATTTAAAGAATCGTAAACGAGTGTCAAGTTATGAACGAAGCATTATTCGTGGAATCTAAGTGGATCTGTATAATATGAAGATCAACGCCATTTGATTTAATCCCATTCACGGATTAAATATAATTGGTATTCACATGCAAGCAACGTAAGCCTTGGCGAAATAACTCAGTCAAGGCAGAATGCATAATTCGTATACAATTTATTCCTTCTTTGTAGAATGAGCTTCATCGTTAAAAGCGATTTTTGAAGGAAATCAATTGTAAATGAATAGAGCAAGCTAGTGCAATTGTAAAGTGTTTTAAACGAGTGATGGATGGAGAATAGTGATGTGCCACCATAAGAGGCAAGATCTAAGACAATAGTTATCTTTCAGGTCTGTTTTCATTTTTTTACACCACTCGTCCTTCATCTTCACCTTCTGAAAAAACGTTCCTTTATTCCCACTACAAAACAACACATCCTTCGTCGGGAGAACGTGCTGGTGTGGTCTACCCTACCGAGATCTGGAAGAGGACTGGGTGACGTCAGCGGAAAATCCGAACGCCTAACGCAATTCCGTTAAGCTGAGTGGACAAACGCTTAAACACATCCCTCCATTCCAAGCACGCCATACACACTCAAGACAATTTTTTTTTCTTACATATATAATAACTTGTCATGACTAACAATTCTTTTTTGTGTGTATCCCTCCCGGCATATTTTTGTAGCAAGAGCGATACAGTCCTATATTCGTGCTACTTGCAGAAGTGGAAGGGAAGAGGACAGAGACTTTGTCCCGTAAATGGATGTAAATGTGCAATGATTTTATTTCTTTTATGTGTAACTCAATTTTCATAGGCAACAAACGGAATCAAACATACAAAGCAACCATACGACATATTCACCGCAGATTCAGACATCATTCTTTATTCATACATAATTAAATTCAGTTTGTTGAATCAAAGATCAAACCCACTTGACCACATCTGTGGAAAGAAATCTGGAAGGGTGTGGACGAACGCTTGACTTTCCCTGCTACGGTCTATCGATCTTTCGCCTGAGCACTCACCCATCATTTAAGAAATGGGGTCTTTTATAAAAAACTTACAATATTATTTGGGGGCTCGTCCCGGGGATCCTTTCGATCTGGAAGTACCTGGAGGTCAGTGACGCAAGGCAAGGATTGTATACCCGCAACCTCACTACTTTTTTATCTTCCAGTGGGAGGTTTTTGGGCGGGTGTGCTCTATGATCTATTATATGTGTTGACCATCTAAACATAGAAATAAAAAAAATTTAAATTTCACATTTATTATCGTTCAAAAATCAATTTGTATTCATTTCGTTAGTCCGCGACGGCTATTTGTTTCATTATCTTCCCTAATTTATTTTAGAAAAGCCTCAACACAGTACAAGAAAGTAGACGACCTTGCCAATTCACGTCCATAATTTACCAGACATAATTAACTTCTTATTAGATCAATTTTACTAGATCTGTTTTGCAGAAGATTTGTTCAAGTTGCCAGTTAGTGCAATCTTGACTTTACTGCATTGGAATGTGCAGTGGTGTTGTATTTGTGTCGATTGGGACACAGTGATTAGAGTAAAGTATTGATACTCTAAAGCGGCATTTCAACGTAAGCATTAACGTGGGTGCGACGTGGCACCACGGGCTATTTGCGGGCGCCGTATTGTTTTCGTACGTACGATATTGGAGATATATTTTTCAGCACGTCCGTTCGTCAGTTAGACGTTCGTTCCGTAGCTGTGTGTGCAAACCGTGGTTTGGTTTGTTGACGTGTTTTGAATACACGTGTTTGGGGTTTCGAGTGTTGTTATCCCCATTTTTTACTACACGGGTTGTGTAGTGTGTTTCCCAGTCGTGGTGGGAAAGTTGTTTCCTTACACTCTGTGTTTTGGAACGTGGTGTCAATATTATTTGGCACTAACGCGTGACGATATTCGGTTCCGCGTTATTTGTACTGTTAAATTTGTTAAGACATCAGGACTTGCAGTGGTAGGCGACATGCCGACAGGAAAGTCCCGACGTCAGGCATCTGCCACTGACGAAAGTCAGTCTCAACAAATTCAGACTAGTGCGCAATTCCGAGAATGGAAAGCTGAGGCACTAGAGCTAGGCCTAAAAGGAGCAGAACTCGCTCTTTACATCAAGGAAAGGAACGTGGAAAGAGAACGAGAGAAAGAAGTGAGGAAAGAGAACGAGAAGAAAGAAGAGAGAGAACGCTGAGAGAAGGAAAGAGAAGAGTGGTGAAGAAAAGAGAATCGAGACGGAAGCAAGAATAGAGAGCCGAGAGCAATTTACAGTTAGAATTAGCTAAGTAAAGCAGGAAGCAGGTTGATGCTCAACCAAGTGCTAGCGCCCAATCCATTCTACAGACTGTAGTGTCGGCTAAGGTCAAGTTACCTTACTTAGAAGACCAAGGACGACCTTGAGTCATATTTGACTCAGTTTAGAAAAGAGTGGCAGTCATTAATGGATGGAAGAGGAGGATATGGGGTGCCAGGTTAGCTCCATTACTCAAGGGCAGAGCTAGGAAGCGTATGTAAACACTACCCGCGGCAGAGTCGGCGGACTATAACCTCATCAAATCAGGCAACTTTTGCATAAGTATCACTGAGTGCTGTCATTACAGGACAGAAGTTTGTACAGCACGCAAAGAGAGCACTGATACGTCATTGTCACTATGGATCGTTTGTCTATGTGGCTAGGAGGTGGTTGAATTGTCCAACAGGATCAGAAAAGGATTTAAAAGAAATGTTAATCTAGAGAAGTTTCTGGAAGCATTGCTTTTGATCAGCGAGATTTGTCAGGGAGAGGATCACGACTGAAGGAAGCTGTCAGCAGCAGTCTATTTGAACAGACGAGACTAGTGGAGAGGAGTTTCGTGAAGAGATAACTGACATCGTAGGTATGGTCTGAGTGATACAGGGTCCACACAAGAAGCCGGAAGAGATAGCTAGGGGTCGACCTAAGGAGAACTATGTTCCAGATAAAATGTACAAGGGTGGAGTGATACACCCCAAA
>JAFLJL010004612.1:0-7500 GCA_018398815.1 Conus ventricosus
GCTTGTCATTGCCAGACATTTGAGCTCCAAGCACCTATTGAAGCAGGCAGACGTGGTGAGTCTGCACCTTACTGGATGGGGGACTGCCAGCGTGGGCGTGAGGTCAGCTGACCAGTGGGCACGATGTTCCCTCCCAACATCAGAGACAACCCGTGGCGTCCTACTCTACGCCAATCGAAGTGAACTTATATCCCGAATGCTGTCTCCCGTGTTGGTTCTACGCTGAAGCAGTGAAGCTGGAGTTTGTCCTTCCAGGGGCAAGCCTGGCGTGGAATTATGGAGATGCTGTGTTGCATGCATCAGTATCCCCTCTCAGCCTCGCCAGTGCGGCTCCAAAGGAGTGTGGAGCACGACGTTTGGCATGAATGTCTGGCTGCAGGAGCTTCCAAGAAAGGATGTCAAGAAGTGAAGTCCAGCCGGCCTGAGGGGCTCCACTCCGGATTTCTCTCTTGGTTTACTCCCATAGCCTTTCGTTCTCCCGAGGTGTCCACAAGGCAGCGGAGCCATCATCTATGGCCGGGGCATGGATGCTGGATACTGGGGCGTCCATGGACCCAGGGTCTTCGCGCTCCCAGTCTGTCCAAAGCTCCTAGGCACTTCGTGGGTTTAGCGTCAGGACTTGTTACTTGTCCTAGATGAGTGGCCTGCAAGGCTGCCGGTCCCACCCACCCGGGTTTTGGAATAAGAGATTACCTTCTCCAGGCAGATTCGCACCAGGGCTTGCAGGCTCAGCTCGCCCGCCAATTATACCGCCGGTACTCGGTCGCGCCAGACACAGCAAGGCTTTGTGGAAACAGCGGGAAGCATGGGAAGGCGTTGCTGTGGGCACTGTAATGTAGGAGAGGTCTACTCCTTGTCTGGTGTGGGAGCTTGTGTACCTCTATGACCAGAGAGCTATGCCAGCGGGAGTTGTCTTCTCCTGGGTAAAAATAAAAACCCCCCCCACACAAAAACAAAAGGGCCACCCAAGCTGGATGGTCAAAGGGTAGAGGTCAGAATATGTAGACCATCTCACCGGACGGGTTAATAGTTTGCTGTGGGCTATACACCCTTTCTTGGGCAGATGGGGCTCATAAGTCTGGGAAGACAGCCTACCTAGAGAAGGTAAACTCTGATCTCATACCTCGCTGCCTTGAGCTATACCCCGCTTTGGAAAAGGGTTTCGGGAGTCAATCCCTGAGGACAATCCGAGAGTACGGGAGTCCCCGAGGCAGTCGCGAGGCTTTCGTGAAAGCATGGAAATATCTGAGTGCGTATTTTCATTTGCCTTTATTTCGTTGCACGTTATAATACCCATAAAAAATGATATGGTGATATCTTTGGGTGGACTTTGACGGCCGTTGTGTCTTTACTGTGTAAAACTTGGGGCATTTTCTCACTGACAACTTACACAGCTTATTTACACTATAAGTTAAACGTAATCGACAGCCGTTTTCACAATCGATGGGAAACCAGTAATCCAGGTAGATTTTCTCATTCTTAATGGTGTATATTAGTATCATACAATATTCTCAAAAATTTTCCCAATTTCTCTCCATATAATGAATTCCATTTATCTTCTTGTATTCATTTTTTGTAGGGCTGTTTAATTCTGTTTGACTATGCAAATTCATCTTTGTGTTGTAAGTGCCATTTAGCTATGTATCGGCCCCCCATGTTATGTTTATTCTCCGGGCTTCTCTGTTTCTTGCTTTTCTGTGCATGTTCTGCGTGGTGACTACTAAAGTTCACTTTGTCACCACTAAAAGGAGATTGAAATGAAATTTAGAGGAAAGGGCATTATAACAGAAAATGATAATTCATGACGAATGATACAGAAAAAAATTGTAATGATGATATACTGTTGGCGACGATGATGTCGATGAGGTGACGACGACGCGACTACGAACGACGTAATGATGATGATTGTGAAGAAAAAGAAGAAGCTGATGATATAAAGAGGCGGCTGAGAGGATGACGGTAACGATCTTGACAACTGTATTTTGCAGTTTTGGAGCTACGCCTTACAAATGGAGGACTTTTGCGCCACGTTTCTAGTGGTTCTTTTTCTGCATCCCTTGTGGTGTATCACCAACCAGACTTCCAGCACATTTATCCTGGATTGCAAGAGTGGACCTGACAGCGCACTTGTCCTATCCGTCTTGCAACAGTCGAGAATTCTGCTCAGCAAATTCAGAAAAGACTTTCCGGAATTCACCGAATTTCGGTCAAACACATCAAGCGTGGGTGAATGTTTCACAAATGCGTTCTTGAAATATACCAGTCCCACTCAGCTGTTGGGAAGGGCTATGTTGAATTTGATGGACCAGTTTCAGGAAGCATTTTTTCTGCAGTGACAAGGCTGTTTCTGTACTGTTACAATAGTGGGACCACAGGAACGTTTTCCAGATTTATGCTGAACATTGGAAACAGAGCACTATCGATTTATTTATTGAGACACTCGAAAACACTAAACGAATAACCTTTCCATTTTCTGAACAGTAAGATTAGAACACTATAGGGCAACATTGTGTTCGTCAGGGTCATATTACGGCGATCATCATCGGTGCATTGACCTTTAGATTTGTGTTTCGTATCTATCCATACTGTTATCGACAACTTTCACGTACACTGCTCTACTAACCACAATCGGTGAGCATATTTAAGAAAAAATCAAACATGTTTATGGTCCTGTCTAAACAAAACCAAAACCCAAACTACACCACCTCGAGGGACTCTGTGTGTGTCGCGGTGTCGTGTGTGGTGTGTGTGTGTCGGGGTGTGTGTGTGTGTGTGTGAGTGTGTGTGGTGTGTGCGTGGGTTTTGTGCGTCTGTGTGTTGTTGTTTATCTATATATCCCACACACTTCCATACACACACACACACAAACACCACACAACACACACACACACACACACACACACACACACTCACACAGAGGCCGCGCGCGCGCGCACACACAACATCAGCACACAGGGAGAGAGAGAGAAGTGTGTGTGTAATACTATGGTCAGTCCTTGAGTGTTTATTGGAATTTTTGTGTGTGGTTTTTGTTTGTTTGTTTGCTTTTTGTTTGTTTGTTTGCTTGAAGCGTATCAATGGTAATTTTCCTCAACTAATAGAGTAAGTTAACTCTTGTGTACTTAAAATATTTGATGCATACCATTACCTAAAAGGATCTTTTTAAGGTGCGCGTGGCGCGCGAGCGCTGCGCGCGCGCACGCACTCACACACACACACACACTACACACACACACACACAACACAAACACACGCGCGCGCGCGCGCGCGCGGCACCACTCACACACACACACACACACTCACACACACACAAACACACTCACACACACACAGATCCTCACACCACACACACACTCCGCGCGCGCGCGCGCGCGCGCGCGCTCGCGCGCACGCACGCACGCATTGTTTTTTGGAGGCCGGATGTTGACAGAGATTATTGCTCTTCCTCTATCGATTTCTGGGCTGTGTCTTTTTCAGGATATAATGAAACTCGGACTGGGGTCTCGGTGGCGAATACATGGACAACTGAGCAGCTGCGTGACGTGCAGGTGCCGAAAATCATGTGACCATGATCTGTCTCATCAATCTTGATGCGGCAACCACTCGCGGACGTAATTTTTCTCTTGAAATGGCTTTGGTGCACGGGTGAGTTTTTGCGGTCCATTACGCAACATAGAGATCTCACGCGACTGTGTAAAACGCCCACGCTCTGTCCCACTTGTTTTACAGTGATGACCGCATAGTAGGGACAGGGGTTCCGTTGTGTACTCCTTTCACAACGAGTCAGAAGAACCCTATCAGGTGTCGGACGGTAAAATGGGATTGCAACGTTTCTTACTTCGACTCCTGTCGACAGCATTTCATGTGTGTACCTGAAAGCTTCTTGCTCAGACAACAGAAAACTTAAAAATACCCACCTAAACACCCCCTGATAAAAGGTAATCAACACACACACCACACACACACACACACACACACACACACACACACACACACACACACACGCGCGCGCGCGCGCGCGCGCGCGCACACACACTCACACACCCACACACAACAACACACACCACACACTCTCTCTCTCTCTCTCTCACTTCTCTCTCTCTCTCGTCGAGCGGGTGAGAGTGAGAGAGAGAGGCGAGAGAGAGAGAGAGAGAGAGACAGAGAGACAGAGACAGAGAGAGAGAGAGAGACGTGAGCGAGAAGAGAATTCTGATCGATGCTGTCCAGCATTCTCTCTCTCTCTCTTCCTCTCTCTCTCTCTGGTCTCTCCTGTCTCTCTCTCTGTCTTGTCTCTCTCTCTCTCTCTCTCTCAATCTCTTCTCTCTCTCCCTCTCTCTCTCTCTCTCGCTCTCTCTCTATCTAACATGTTTTCTGCACTGGATAAACATTACTGTTTGTATTATTTCATATGTCGTTGTTGCTTGAAGGTTCTTTCACGAATGCCATTTGTGATCGCCGTTTAATCTATGTATGCTATCTTTTTGTTAATTGTTTTTGTGGTTGAAGTTTTAAGTTACATATGCTTTGCCTTTCTTTGCTTATTTCCACTGTTGATGTACATTTCGCTTCTGGTGGTGGTTGTTATTGTTTATTTGTGGTTTGTTTGTATAATCTGTTCTTGATGCACACGTTGCTTATATAGTACTAAGACTTAGGTGAGAGTATCAGCAAGTATGAACAGGCTAACTAAGCCATACTTTTACCGTTGTAAAAATAAAGAAGTTACTGTCGTTCGTTCTATCTCTCTCTTCGCATCTCTCTCTCATCTCTCTCCTCTCTCTCTCTCTTCTCTCTCTCTCTCTCTTCTGTGTGTGTGGTGTGTGTGCTGGTAACCTGTGTGTGTGTGTGTGTGCTGTGTTTGTTTTGTGAATATAAGTAAATATTTTTTTTTTCATGTCACAGTCTTTCAAGGAATCGGACAGAGAGTGAAATGGTAAAGAGTGGTTTTTCCCTCCATTAGATTTATTCCTGGTCATTCTCTGTAATGTCAGTTCATGATGTAAAAGTTCGACTCAATGCTGAAATGAAACTGTTCAATGTCATCCGCACATTTGGAATTTCTTTATTCTGATCTTTTTTTTCTTAATTCCAATTCTTTACATGTGTGATTATTCTTATTTCACACTTTTATTGAAAACTCCTTATGCGCCTATTCGTCAGGGACACAAAGTCTGGCTCACCATGGCGACACACCTTTGATACGGGACACTGCTTTTAATAAGTCATAAACACCCTTTGTCTCCTAGAATCCATACTGTTCTGACAACCTTTTACACAACAGTCCGGGTTTACAGAATAAACATGCGTATTCAAAATCTGCCCCTCCAACAATCGCATTATGAAGTTGTTCTTATTACTTTAAAACCATAACACCAACAGTCTGTTTAGTGAATAAAATAGCTATTCAAAAATCTGCTCCTAGCAATGGTTACTCTTTTTTTTGTTCACCTTATTAATTTAAGTAACCATACACACAACAGTCCTGTTTAGAGAACAAAATATTTGGATTAAAATCTGTTCCCAGCAATTAAAACTTGATTTTGTTTCCATACTGGTTCTAAAACCATGCACACAACAGTCCAGTTTTGAGAATGAAATGTTATTCAAAAGTCTACATCCAGCAACAGGCGCCTTTACTTTTGTTTTGTAGAGCTCAATATACAGTGTGGTGAATCATAGTTTCGTCCCACCGTATTAGTCTCTTCATAAGATAGGCGGTTTTCATTGGTAGGAATGCAAAGGACGTACGGTAATATTTGTTGACGGTATCCTCTGCATTTTTGTTGGTGGAATGTCCGGTGGTGGGTCTATGTGGATCCACCTGCTTGACCATAGAGGACAGATGCTATTCGTGTGTTTGGTGACCCCCGGATCCGAACAAATTGGAACCAAAGCATCAGCAGACAATGCACTACCTATGGCGGGGAACTGGCTGTCTGAACACGGCGACCGAGTTGAAAGAATGTCATTGATTTTGTCAGGGACAAGCTGTATAAACCCATCTTCATCGGTCTGAGAATCGCTTCGTCAGTTAGACTGCAGAACATGTAAAGTAATAGTGAAACTGAAATGCTGTCGGTGTTTATAAAATTATAGAGTGTGTATGGGGGTTAATATGTGTGTGTGGGTGTGTGTGTGCATAGGTGTGGGGGAGGGGGTGGTGGACAGGCGCGCTAGTGCCGTGTGTGTGTGGTGTGGTGTGTGGGCACTCACACACACACTCACACACGCACTAGCGCGCCTGTCCACCTCCCCCTCCCCACACCTATGCACACACACACTCCACACACCACACATCCCCATACATCACTCTTTAATTTTATATACACCGACAGCATTTCAGTATACTGATACTTTACTGTCGTGCAAGTCTACACTGACGAAGCGATATCAGGACCGATGTAAGATGGGTTTTTCAGCTTGTCCCTGAAAAATCAATGACTTCTTCAACTCGGTCGCCTGTGTTCAGAACATGCCAGGTCCCACGCCATAGTAGATGCAATGTCTCTGTGCTTTAGTTCCAGTTGTCGGATACGGGGGTCGCCAAAACACTCTGATAGCTTCTGTCCTCTTATGGTCAGCAGGTTGGATCACAGAGACCCTACCTCCGGACATTCACTACAAAAACATGCAGGAGATGTACGTCAACAAATAGTTTCCGTTATCGTTCCTTTGCATTTCTTCATGAAAACCCGGCCTATCTGTCTGAGAGTACGCGAAAAGTGGGAAGTACTTTGGATTTCACCACACGGTTTATTGAGCTCTACAAAGACAAAAGTAAAGCGACTGTTGCTGGAGTAGATTTTTGAATAAGCATTTTCATTCTCTACCTCCCATCCAGTTGAGTGCAGGTTTGAAACCAGTATGGTAACAAAATCAGAGTTTATTGCTGGGAAACTGTTTTTGAATATAAATATTTTGTTCTCCTAAACAGGACTGTTGTGTGTATGGTTTTAATGTAATATGGTAACAAAATATAGAGTCTACCATTGCTAGGAGCAGCAATTTGAATAGATATTTTATTCTCTAAACTGGGACTGTTGTGTGTATGGTTTTAATAGTTAATATGGAACAAAATCAGATTGCGATTGTTTGGGGGCAGATTTTGAATACGCATGTTATTCTGTAAATGGACTGTTGTGTATAAGGTTGTAAACCAGTATGATTCTAGATGACAAAGGGTGGTTATGACTTTTATAGCAGTGTCGTATCTAAGGTGTTGTCGCCATGGGTGAGACTCTTTGTTGGTCCCTGACGTAATAGGCGCATAAGGATTTTCATAAATGTGTTATTAAGCATAACACACATGTAAAGATTTGGATAAGAAAGAAAGAAAATAGAAATTCCTAATGTGTGCGGAGACATTGAACTCTGTTTCAATTGCAGCATTTGATCGAAAGCTTTTCATCTTGAACTGACTTCAGAGAATGACCAGGAGATAATCTAATGAGGAAAAGGAAAAACCCTCTTTTCCATTTTCACTCTCTGTCAGTTCCTGGT
>JAFLJL010004612.1:10000-48653 GCA_018398815.1 Conus ventricosus
CGTTAGTCGCTCTGTTCCAATGTTCAGCAGAATATCTGGAAAAAGTTCTGGTGGGCCCACTAGTGTAACAGTACAGAAACAGCCGTTGTCACTGCAGGAAAAAAGATTGGCTTCCTGAAACGTGGGTCCATCAAAGATGTCAACATAGCCTAAGAGCTAGAGTGGAATGGTAGTTTTCATAGTACGCATTGTGAAACATTCACCCACGATTGATGTGTTGAGCCGAAATTCGGTGAATTCCGGAAGGTCTTTCTGAATTTGCTCGCAGAAATTCTCGACTGTTGCAAGACGGATAGGACATGTGTGGCTGCGTCAGGGTCAGCTCTTCGACATTCCAGGTATAAATGTGTGGAAGTCTGGTTGGATACACGCACAAGGGATGCAGAAAAGAATCACTATGTGAACGCCCCCATGGCGCAAAAAGTCCTCCTTTTGTAAGGGCATAGCTCCAAATCTGCAAAATACAGTCTGTCAGGATCGTTACCGTCATCCTCTCTGCGCCTTCTTTATCATTCATCATCTTCTTCTTTTTCTTCACTATCATCATCATTATCGTCGTCGTTGGTCGTCGTCGTCGTTCCAACCTCATGTCATCATCGTCGCCTTCAGTATTATCATCTTACAATTTTTTTTCTGTATCATTTTCGTCTCATGATTATCATTTTTCTGTTTATCTGCCCCTTTCCTCTAATTGTTCATTTCATTTCTGTTAGTGGGTGACAAAAGTGAATTTAGTAGTCACCACGCAGATCATGCACGAAAGCAAGAAAACAGAGAAGCCCGGAGAAATAAACATAACATGGTGGGCCGATTTTCATTGCTATATGTCACTTACAAACACAAAGATGAATTTGCATAGCAAACAGAATTAAACTGGCCCTACAAAAAATGAATCATGAGGATATGATGGAATCATTATTTGGACGAGAATAAATTGGGGAAAATTTGAGAATATTGTATTTACTATGTTAACACCATTAAGTATGAGAAAATCTTCCTGATTACTGGTTTCCATCGATTGTGCAACACGGCTTTGTCGAGTTACGTTAACTGGATATGTGTAAACTAAGCATGTGTAGTTTGTCAGTGGAAAATGCCCCAAGTTTTGCAGTATAGACACAACGCAGTCACAAGTCACCCTATATTCACCATATCTTTTTGTATGGGTATTCATATCGTTGCAACGAAATAAAGCAAATGAACAATATCGCACTCAGATCTTTCTGCTTTCACGAAAAGCCTCGGTCGCCTCGGGGGGGGACTCCCGACTCTTGGATTTGTCCTCAGGGTTGACTCCGAAACTTTCCTAAGACGTGGGTATTGCCTCAAGCAGCGGAGGTTTGAGATCAGAGTTTTCCTTCTCTTAGGTAGGGCGTCTTCCCAGGACTTATGAGCCCCATTGCACTAATCGAAGGGGTGTTAGCTCCTACACAACGTTTAACCTCAGGGTTGAGTTCGGATATACATTAGTCTCGACCTCTACCCTTTGAAGCCTATCCAGTTGGGTGGCCATACCAGGAGATACAACTCCCGCGCATAGCTCTCTGGGTCTTGAGGTACACTAGCTACCCACCACGACAAGGAGTAGACCTCTCCTAATTCAACAAGTGCCAACAGCAAACGCCTTCCCATGCGCGTCCCTGTCTTCCACAAAGGCCTGCGGTGTCTTGGCCGCGACCGAGTACCGGCGGTATAATTGGGCGGGCGCGAGCTGAGCTGCAACCCGGGTTGCGGAATCTGCCTGGAGAAGGGAAATCTCTTATTCCAAACCCGGGTGGGTGGGGACGGCAGCCTTGGCAGGCACACTCATCTTGGACAAGGAACATGGTCTACGCTAATACCACGGATAGTGCCTAGGGCGTTGGGAAGACTGGAGCGCGAAGACCTGGGTCCATGACGCACAGTTCCAGAATCCATGCCCCGGGCCAATTGGTGGAATGGGCTCCGCTGCCTTGATGGACACCCTCGGAGAGAATGAACGAAAGGCTATGGGAAGTACCAGAGAGATAATCCGGAGTGGAGCCCTCAGGCGGCTGGGACGTCAACTTCTGACTTCTTTCTGGAAGCTCTGCAGAGAACATGCAGTGCCAATGTCGTGCTCCACACGCTCCTTTGGAGGCTCCACTGGCGAGCTGAGAGGGGGGGATCTACTGAATGTATGCAACACAGCTTTCCATATTTTCTCACAGGCTTGCGCCCTGGAGAGGTCACTCCAGCTTCTCTGTTCTGCGTAAGAACCAACACGGGAGACAGCAGGATTCGGGTTATAAGTTCACTTTCGATGGGCGTTTTAGAGTAGGACGCACGGGTTGTGTATTGATGTTGGGAGGGATTCATCGTGCCCCATGTCAGCTACCTCACGCCTCTAGCAGGGCAGTCCCCAGCAGTAGTGCTGACTACACCTACGTCTGCACTGCTTCAATAGGTGCTTGGAGCTCTCTAATGTTCTAGGCATGACAAGCAGACGTAAGAAAACATCGCACAGGCATATTCAAGATCTTATTAGAATCTTCAATGAAGTTTCCAGCATTTCGTTTTGCAAGCTGGATGTGAGAAACAATGTGCCAAGGAATCTCAACGACCTTGAGCAGGTAAATAGTACCTCCAGGACGAATGCTATCATAGACAGGGTGCTTACAAGACTCAACGTGAGCATTGTGGCACTACAAGTGAAACCAGGCTATCCCTCTAGTGGTCTCTCAGAAGAACACTAACGTTTTTCTGGGGAAGGAAAAGATCCCAATGAACACGATACATGAGTTGGCTTTGCAGTAAAGTTAACAGCTTCTGGCATCAGTGGAACCCCGATAACAGGTGGCACAGATCGTATCCTGTCAACCTGCTTGGTCCCTCACAGATGCAGGCATTGTCAACATATTCAGGCTCTCATTTTATTGCTTCCTACTCTGAGTAGTTCTCTCAGAAGACATCAAGAGGTACCATTCTCTACAATGAGCTTGTCACCCTAGGTTGGTCAGGGTATCCGCAATTGGAGCCGCTGGTCCTCTTGGCGACTTCAACGCCCGGGTTTGGATCTGTATCACAGTCGTGGCCATTCTTTGATCTGTCACCCCGGGGGTCGGAAAAAGTTGAACGACATATGGACAGAGGTTGCTGGGAGTGTGCTATAACCAGCCTTGTGTCCTCACACCAACACTCGTCTTCCAGTTCATGCCCTGCAACAAGTGTCACTGGGGATGCACAAAAGGTCTCATCACGCTTGGCCCAACTGGACCTTGTCGGTCACGATGACGCACTCAGCTGTGAACACTGGTCTCCTGGCACGATGAAGCTTACCAACAGCGCCGACTGCGAACATCTGATCACTCCATCGTGTGTGCAGAGCATAAGTGAGGATCATGCCACGCAAGTCTGCCTACAATCCGTACTGCTAAAGCTCAACAAGGTCCCTTCCACTTCCTCAACGTGCAAGGAACTGGAACCCCTGACCCCAACCGATCGCAGTCAGGATTTTGTTGCTTGCCGTCGAAGAGAAATCCAAGACTTGCCAGAAGCAGGATGCCTCGGCAAGGTGGAACCCATCAGTGATGCTGTATACGACGCCGCCTTCTCAGCCTTCGGCAAAAGATGTACCGGAAAAAAACAGGCGGACTGGTTTTGATGCCAACCTCTCTGAAATTGAAGCCGGTCATTGAAGCAACCATGTGTAACGCTTTCTGGCCTATGCATGAAATCCCCCAGTGAGAAACGCTCGCAGCATTAAGAACTGCACGGCAGCAACGCACAGAGGGTCGAACAAGACAATGTGCCAATGGTCTGGCTGGAACTGTGCCGAGGACATCCAGCGTTCAGCCGAACTGCGGATATGTTCGTGGTATGTTTGATGGGGTTCAAGAAGGCAGTTGGACCAGCAAATGAAGTAAACTGCTCCTTGAAGTCTTCAACAGGCCGACAATCACTGACCGTAAATCAACAGACGAAGGGATGGATAGAACACTTACTCAGAGCTCTACTTCAGGGAATCAGTAGTCAACTGACACTGCTCCTTGATGCCATCGTGATTGTCTGTGATGGAAGAACTGGACCAGGTGCCACGCTTGTGGAATCGGCAAAAGCCATCGACATGCTTCCTCAGGGAAATAAAAGCACCCAGGTCTGTGACGGCATGCCGCTGAAGTGATCAAGTGTGGGAAGTCAGCTCGGCTGCTGCAGCCCCTGTACGACCTGCTTTGTCTGTGCTGGAAGGAGGGTGAAGTCACCAAAGACATGCGGGTTGCCTCACAGCGACTGAAAAATTACAGAGGGATTATTCCCTCTGAGCATAGTACGGGACGGTATTCGACTCGCATTCTCCTCACCAGGCTCCAGGACAACTGGCTGCTCGAGTTGTACTCGAGTACCTGTGCTTGGCTTTTTTTCAGGGCAGGCGGTCAACAACTGACATGATTTTCTCAGAGCGCCAGCTTGTCAGGTGAAGTGCAGAGAAGCAGGTGCACGCCAGTGTATTGCTCTTACATCGATCTAACGAAGGCTTTCGACCTTGTAGCAGAAAAGGCCTCTTCCGTTCTGGAGAAGATAGCTGTCCTCAGCTGCGAGAGCATGGGCATGGCGGTTTCTTCCACGAGGACATGAAGAGCACCAGTTATGTAGGAACGGGTCTTGCTCTGATCCCGTCTCCTCACATGCGGAGTAAAAACTAGGGCTGTGTGCTCGCGCCCCACACTTTTCGGCATCTTTTTCTCAATGCTTCTGAAGTACGCCTACAGCTCCTCGCAAGAAAATGGAATCCACCTGCACAGACACGCTCTTGATGGAAAGCTAGATTCAATACCTCCGCCCTCGCTGAGGTGGCTCAAATACCACAGGGTGTCCCAGATCTCCTCTCCAGGAAGTAGATGCTTCTCTTTTGCTCTTTGTCGATGAAGCGCTTGCCTCACACATGAAGCAGGCCCTGCAGAGACTCATGGACAGGTTCGCTGATGCATGTAAAGAATTTTGGACTCACGATCTGTTTTGAAGAAGACCAACGTCAGCGCACAGGATGCAAGCCACGCACCCTCTATCCAGCATCAACGACTACACCTTGGAAGTGATGGGACTTTCACGTACCCTTGGTCTGACCATGTCTACAGCCCTGTTACTTGACCATAGAGATCAACCGGCGGATAGGAAAGCCGCAGCAACCTTGGCCAAGCTGTCCAAAAGGGTGGGGACAACAGCATCACAGAGAATAACCAAGATGCGTGTCTATCTAGGCATGGTCTCAGCACTCTCCTGTACGGCGCGGAGACTTGGACCCACCTACGCGAGGCGGGAACTATCGACTGTCTAAATTACACCTTCTATTTTCTCGAAATTTAATATCGCTCTCTCGCTGCTCTCAAGTAACGCATTTCTGGTGTGTATCACCTGGCCAGGAACCCCAGAGTACGTACACAGATGACGTCCTGGCCAGGGCTGGTATACCTCAAGCATGTTCGACATGCTGAGCCTCTAGATGTCTACTCGCTGGCTTGGGCACGTAATGGCGCATGGAAGATGGGACGTATTCCAGAAGAGACCTACTCTACGGGTCCGACATTGCCACTGGTACCAGACGCACAGGACGCCCCACTTCAGGTCATGGTTGGTGGCAATACGTGACATGAAAGTGTTGCAATTTGGACCCTGATGCCTGGGAAACTGCTGCCGTCGGACCGCGACTGCTGGGTCACATGGTGCAGAGAGGATATCTGGCATCGGAGGAGGAGGAACCCAGCAGGCAGCAGAGAAACGAGCATTGCGTCCGCAAAACTGCGAAGCAGGCTTGCTTCTTCCAGACGTCCTGCTTCATCTGCCACCAACTGACACAACACACACACACCACTCGCATCACACAACACACACACACACAAACACACACACACACAAATATATATACTATATATATTTATATATATTTTTATATATATATATCATATATATATATATATTATTTATATATATAAATATAATATATATTTATATATATACTATATAAAATATGGATATTGTTGTATATGGATGTGTCAAGTCAAGTCAAAGTCAAGTCAAAATTTTATTTAGAGATGGAAACATTGAATAGTCTTTGTTTATCTGTGTGTTGAATGGCTTGGGCTGGCATAAAAAAATAGAAAACGTTGACTTGTTGCCTGCCTGTCCATGTTTCGAATGTGTGAGTGTGTGTGAATTAAAATCGTCATGCATCCGTATTCTCTGTAAGTCAACAAACAGACACACGCACAACCGCATCCGTAAATCAGTAATCATGACTGGTGAAATAAGTGCACAACCAATTACGTTACATGAGCTAATTAAATTTGTTAGATACTTTGAAATTTTTCGAGTGGTGTGGTTTAGGTGGAGATGAATCAAGACCTTGCTTGACATGGCGAAATTTTATACATTTACTAAGAAAAAACTAATAAAAAAAAACAAAAAAAAAAAAACCCCCATACAACAAAAAAAGAATAGATTATATTCATATTCAATTGATTAACAAATGTTATCGCAGGAATTAAAAGAAAAACATGGATTATATTCAACATTTATTTACACAAATATCAACATTAATATGTTATGACAAATACTGTAATTAAAAACAAAAAAAAACCCACACACACCCAAAAACCAAATTCACATTACAGTGATTAATATTCACATTCCAAGGTTAACATAGTAGCTATGTTCGAGTCATCAATCGCGCCACTTACGACTGGAATCACATGACTCTCGTATTCTTACCTTATTTATTATAAAAAGAGAGAGAGAGAAAGAGAGGAGTCCGATGTCTTTTCTCGCCCGAATGGCGTTCACACAAAGCTCCCTGTCACGTGATTCGTTTTTTTTTATCACTCTGGTACTTGACATGTACCGTTGGTACCCCCGGGCCTACTGCTGATGACAGTCGTCACAGGCCTCTCACATGAAATCGAGTCCATCCCACTGATGAGGCCTGGCAGTCACGGCTGTCTTTATACCTCGACACCCCGGCTCTCCCCACTTCAGACGGTAGAGATTGTCGTTGAACAAGTCCTGCGTCATTTATATTCACCATTTACCTGCGGCTCCCCACTCAGACGGTAGAGATTGTCGTTGACACGTCTGCTTCATTTATCTCCCCATTACCTGCGGGTGGTGCTTCTACGAGTACGTGAACCGACCACCGCCACTGCGCTTCGGTAGGACAAGATTAATGGAACAGGTATTGAACCCATGGTGATGACAATAGGCGTGCAGAAAATATACGTGTTTTGTGTCATGTGATCACGTTTGACTTGGCAGGTTTGTTGAACTGTCCCTCCGTTGTTCCAATGCTGGTCATCCCTTGTCGAAACCACCACCACCGCCCGACCTGTTTTGCCCTCCCCTCTTTGTGTGTCCGCTGTCGTTCTTCTCTCTCTCTCTCTCTCTCTCTCTCTCTCTCTCTCTCTCTCCTCTCTCCTCTCTCTCTCTCTCGCTTCCTCTCTCTCTGCTCCTTTCTTCTGCTTTCTCTGTCTCCCCACTCTTATCTCTGTCTATCTCTCTCTCTCCCCCCATCTATCTGTCTGGCGGTCTGACTCTCTCTCTCCCCTCTCTCTCTCTCTGTCTGTCTCTATCTCCCCCTGTCTCTGAGTCTGCTCTCTCTCCCCCCTTCTTCTGTCTGTCCGTCTCGCTCTCTCTTCTCCCCCCTTTCTCTCTCTTGTCTAATCTCTCTGCCCCACCCCCTCTCTCTGTTCTCTACTCAAATAACGCTTAGCTCGCAGACACTTAAAACGCGCACGCGTACACGCAAGAATATCGCTCGCATGCACCACCCCCTCCCCCCCCCTCACACACACACACGCACACAGAGCCCTATATCACACGTACGGCACGTTCGCACGCAAGCTCTCACTACACGCACGCGTGCACGCACGCTTGAAACGCACGCACGCAAGCACGCTCGCAAGCACACAAAACCACACACACACACACACACACCGCACACACAACACACACACACACATCACACACACACACCACACATCACACACACATACACACACACACTGTGTTGCAACAGAAATTAATGTCCGTTTTGTACACCAGGTATTCTCATTTACACTGCACTGAATTTATTTCATTTATATGAAAATAGTTTTTGCAACATTTTCTGTAGTTAGGTCGTGGGTCTGAGACTTTGACAATTGACAGATTTTATTGGACAATTAGCCCAACTGGCATTCGCCACCAAGGGGGGGGCAATTTTCAGTGTTTTTGCACACAAGAAAAATATAACGTTCACATACATATCATACGTAAGATAGAAAGGTATTCGTCAAAAAGGGAAGTTGCACTACAGCATTCTTTCTGCAATCAAAATAGTTCTTAATTGATGCTTTACGCAAGAATAAAACTTTTCTGTAGTTGTTCGTAATGGGAAATGCTTCAGAGGCACAATGAATTTTTTCTTCGCTTCCTATGCTTCAGCGAGAAAAATCTGAGCGAGGGTAGATTTGATTGTAGTCTCCCATCTTGACTAATGAAATTTTACGAACCAAGTTATGTTCTTTTCATATCAGATTCTGCTGAAATCACGATTGATGTCTATCGTAAAGACTTCATGTTTCCCACAGTCAAACAGAAATTGCCTTCGTTTTTACACCCTTGTTATATATTAAGGACATGTGACTCGCGAAAGATGTTGTATCAAACATCTTCTTGTTTTGTGGTAAAATATAGTGGTTCTATAGTTCCAATACCTTGCCAGATAGATTCTCCCGGTGCCATCTATGTGTTACTTCCGTTGCCCCCCATTGGGTGTTTATTATTCGGTTGGAATATGTTCTTTCAAAGAGCTGCACCATGCTTAATTATTCTGTCTCTTGTTATATGAGCATGCAATTCTGTTGATCACTATCAATAAGCGTTGTCGGAAATTCGACGAAAAATACTGTTGTTCATTACCTATTTGCGTTAAGTGAGCGAGAGAGAGGACAAGAGAGAGAGAGAGAGATGAGAGTAGTAGAGGAGAGGAGAAGACGGGGTGTGGGAGAAGATCTGCGAACATGTGAGACGAGAGAGTTGAAGTGAATGAGTAGCGAGTCGGGAGAGGGAGTTGAGTGAGGGGGGTGAGACGGAGAGGAGAGTGCAGGGGGGTGTTTGAGAGGAGCAAAGAGTAGAGGCTTAACTAGACCAAGGGCCCTTAACAGCACCCTTCCCTCCGTGGGAGGTAATCTTGGCCACTGCCCTAAAACAGGCGCCCCCACCTCTCCCCCCCCGCCCCACACTGGTAGCGTTAAACTTGGTTCTGGCCTAGAGTATAGCCCCCCTCACCCTCCCTCTCCTGAGAGAGAAAAACTGGTCCTGGCACAAATTTCAGCCTCCCTCCTCCTACTCTTTCTCATGGGTCCAAATACAATATTCCACTTCCCCTCTCCCCCCCCTCCCCCCGCACTCCACTATTGTTTAACCATTTCTGGGAGTTAATCTGGCACCAGCCCAGAACAGCCCCTCCGGGAGTTAAACTGCACCTGTCCCAGACAGCCCCCCAGGGGAGCTTAATCTTTGCCTCCAGTATGGAACAGCCCCCCCCCCCCTCCCCTCCCCCAACCCCCCCCGCCCACACGGATAAGTTAAACTTAGACAAGGTCCAGAACTACCACCTTCCCCTCACGGGCGGGAGTGTAACTCTGGCACTGGCCCAAATCTGCCCCCACCTAGAGAGTTAAAACTGGGGACGTGGACTAGAACCAGCCCCCCCTCCCCCCTTCTTGACCATTGACTAGGACTTGATCCTTTGGAACGTCGGTCGTGGCGGCACCCCTGAAGCAGTTGTACATACCATCCTTCTCCATGTCGCTCTCTGTTCTGCTCTGCCCTCGCATTGTGTTTCTCAGCCGCAAGCCTGTCCACTACCGTGTTGTTATCCTCCCATCCTTTGCTTTCGCATCGACCTCTTCGCTTTGTTTGGTACTGTGCCCTGCAATGATTTGTCTTGAAATGCCTGTTGATCTGGATGTTGTCCTACCATTTCAATTTGCGTCTGTTGTTTAGCCTGAGGTTAGGTATCCAAGCTGAGAATCGACATATTATGACCAATTTCATTCTCTGTGATGCGCCTTTTTTAACTTCCACATTGCTGATGTGCATCTCTGATATGAGATGTCCCAAGGTGTCGTTCTGATGCGACCGCTTTTCAATTGTTTGGATCTTTTTTCTCAAGGTTCTGATTTCACACGTCCATGATCGCACGCATATAAGAATATCGCCTTGGTAAGGATCGAATCAGTTTATTCTTTGAGCTGAGGGCGATGTTTTGATTGTGTTCTCAAGTATCGCGCGTTAGCTAGTATAGCGTGGCTGTAGTCTGAGGCGACTCTGAGATGATTTCAGGTCTTGATTGCTTCATCTGGATTGTTGCCCCAAGTACTCTTAAATGTGTTGGACTGGCTCAAGCTTTTTGCTGTTGATGGGGTTAGTGTCTTGGGTAAAGCCGATTGGTTGTGTAGTCATGACCTTTTGTCTTTTTCCGTCTGCAATTCATTTCCTGCAATAATCAGCCAGAGGTGTTGTTGAGTCTGTTGATCATTGGTTGGCTCACTAGCTCTTGTCGTTTACCATGCTAGTCCATCTATGTCGTCGGCCCTCAAAACGGCGGTTTGGTGAAGGTTTCCCTCCAATATTTACAGTTCATTCATGGTCTTCTAGCGCATCGGTCATAATTCTTCATGGAAGGACATTGAAAAGTTGTGGGGGTGAGTAGACAGCCCTGTTCGCACTCAACGTGTAGTTCGGAACCACTAGCCTATGTTGTTACCGTAGAAAACGCACTGGTGGCTTTAATTGTAGGAGGTTTCAATAACTTCTGATGAGGATTGGCATTGATGTTGAGAGTTTCTTGTTGCCCTATAAATGCTTCGTGCCACACTCGTCGAAGGACTTCTTGAAGTCTATGAATACGTGGTACAGATGTTGTGGAGTTGGTTGTACTTCTCACACTAGTATTCTTAGATTGAATATCTGCTCTATGGTACTTCGTCCTGGCCTGAACCCCGCCTGTTCTTCAGCGATGATCTTTTCGCTTGTGGGTTCAGTCTATTCAGCGTTACTTTCAGCATATACTTTGCTTGGGGGGCTGATGAGGCTATATTGTGCTGCGTAATTTTGGCATTTGCTGTAGGTTCCTTTCTTTGGCAGCGTGATGATAATTGTGATGCGTTACAGTCCTTCGAATGAGACTATTAAACCGAGGTTCCGTGTGTGAACGGCAGCACACCATATTGCACACCACGTAAAATCCCATCACCAATCTTCGCGGAAAGAGAAGGCAATTTGGCGTTGTATGGATGACACTGACACATAGCATGCACCTTCCCCGAAGATGGAGTATGCTGCCTTATTGGCGCCCTGGATATAATCAAAAGGGTCATACACACAAAACTCCCATCGTGCCTGGCTCTATACAGAGGAGTGTCCGCAGAGTATCAGCCTGCGTACGCAGAAAAGAAAAGATAAGGAATGTGACTGCGTCCAGGGAGGAGGCCATTCCGCACCGGCTTTCCCAGATTCTGTTTGCAATATTGCAGTAACATGTCCACCATTGGATCTCCTCCTGCCTTGATCAATTCTGCCGTTTGTGTCAAACACCGGGCGATTTTTCCTGCTTTTCATTGATGATAAGGACTCTAATGATTTCCAACACGTGTTAGATTTTCCTTGCTGTTATTTGTTGGTTTACGGGCGACAGGGAATTGATGGATTTTCCCTCAGCGTTGTGCGAAGGTAAAGCTCAGAACAGTTTTCTGTCCATCGTTGTAGTATCTTTTCATCATCGTTGAGACAATTACCGTTTTTGTCCATGGGTCGTTGTTGTCTTGCTTGTTCTTTCACTTTAGGGGTCCTCGATAATTTTGTAGGCTCTTGGAGTTGTTGTTTTTCAGATTACTTATACATACTCTTGCATTGGTTGTCAAATCCAAGGTTTCATGCTGCCTTCATCTCAGTTTTAACCTTCGTGTTTGAAGCAATTGTACTTCTCTTTTGCCTTCTGGGTTGTTCTTGTTGTTTTTAATGTCCGACGTTTGTCCACAAAGTTCCTGAATTTCGTCGGTGTCCCATGTTTTCTTCTTCGGACGATGTTTACCCAAGCACATCTGTTGCTGTTTATGTGGACAGCTTTGTTGAAGGAGTCGGTGAAGGATTCTATGTTGCTTGTCTCGTTTGACACGGACAAGTAGTGGTGCAAATTTCCTCCAATATTTGATTGAAATGCTTCCTTTATTGTATTAGGGTCTTTTAGCTTCTCCAGATTGGAACTTTTTTAGCTGATGTTTCCTTTCTTTTTGTTGTTTTTGAGCGGGATGTGCGAGGTCATGAGGACCATTCGTGGTCGGCTTCCAATGTCTGCTCCAGGGACGCTGCTGTTCTGGCAGTGTTGACACTCGATTGGGATAGCGTGGTCTTTTCTACTCATGATGTAATCTTGATTGTGATACAATCCTCCTGGACTATGCCATGATAGTTCTCTGGACTCTTGTGTGGACCGAAGGTGTTCGTTATCTTCAGGTTGCTTTGACTTTGCAAATTCCAGAGTTCTCATGTCCTCTTCATTTGTTAGTGTGTTACAATTGGGTACACTTCTGTGTCTTTCAGTCTTTGCACGAGTCTTTTCCATTTCTTGGCTTCCAGTCACCTTGTACCACTACGATTCTTTTTTGGGTATTTCGTCGAGTGCTTCTGCTACATGGGCCATTGAATTTCTTCGACTTCGTCGTCGCTTTTAGCTCGATGTGGGAAATAACCTGTAGGTTGTGATGTGAATGGTTTTGCCCTCAGAAGTAAGGTACATGATGCGACTTGAGGGAACGGTCTGCAAGCCATTACACATTTATTGATTGTGTTCTTGTTGACTAGAAAACCATTACCCCATGTTTCATGGAATCTCCGGCCACTTTGTGATTTGTGGTCCTTCTGGGTGTTTTATCTCTCTCCGAATTTTTCAGGGTTACTTCGCACAACCTAGGATATTCCTACGATATATAGTCCATTTCATGTTTCAAGTTTGTTCAGTCTTCTCAGCGACATTGTGTGTGTTGGCATTCCATGTGGCCGGATTACGATGTTATCACCTGGCACGGATGCTTTTTGGTCCAACAGAGCCATATTTTCCACTTACGCCCTGAATGACCGTCGACGGTAGAGCGGTCCTTGTTGGTCAGGGGCGACGACCGAGCCGGTATGGAATCTCTTTGGTTGTCTTTCTCATGGGGTGTGTCTGGGCAGTGAACGCATGGCGGAGCCATCCCTCTCCATGTCAGACCACAGCCCCCCGCCAATTACCCTCTCTCCACGGTGGCTCGCCTTGGTCTTGTAACATGTAGCCTGGGGTTATCTTGGAAACTTTATCAGCCTTGGCCGATCGTCTCTATACTAGGTTACGCCGGTAATGCCCTTGTTAACATTAACCCCTGTCTCAACATGTTTGGCATGCCTGTGAGGGCAAGGTCCCGGGGTATGGCGCTTGGAGCACATGTGAGAGTTTTTAGGAGGTGAAGAAGGAGATCAATGAGCGTCCATCCCACATGTCATATGCTGTTGGTGCAGCAACATGCATTCAAAGAGGTACGGTCGCCCTCAGAGCCACCAATTTTATATCCCTCCCCCCCCCCTTTTCTACTTGGGAGTTAATCTGCGCTTCCAGCTATTGGTACTGGCCTCCATGGGATGTTTAAATGGCCTTGCACAAAACAGCCCCCCCCCCTACTGGGAGTTAATCTAGAGCACTCTAGACCAGAACAGGCACCCCTCTGGAGAGTTAAACGGACTTGTCACTGGAAAGCCCCCATCCTGGGGAGTTTCATTTGAACCGTCATGGAATAGCCCCCCCTCCCCCTGGAGAGTTAACTAGACAAAGGCCCAGAACAGCCCTCCCTCCTGGGGAGTTAATCTGGCACGGCCTGAAAACAACCCCTAGAGAGTTAAACTGCGACCTGGCAAAGGGCCGCCCTCCCCCCACCCTCACCTGGGGAGTTAATCTAGGCTCCAGGCCTGGTACAGCCTCACTGGAGCGTAGAAACTGGCCTTGCACACCCCACCCCCCCGCACTCTCCCCCCCCCCCCCTCTCCTGGAAGTTAATCTGGAACCAGCCCAGAACAGCCCTCTGGAGAGTGTGAAACTGCACCTGTGCTAGAAACAACCCCCTCCAGGGAGTTTAATCTGGCACCGTATGGAACAGCCCCCCCCCCCCCCCTATAGAGGGAGTTAATTTTTTTTTTTTCTGGGGGGGGGGGGGGGGGGCACCGTAATGGACAGGACCCTGGACGGAGTTAAACTAGGAACAGGCTCAGAACAGCCCTCATCTTGGGGATTTAATCTGGTACTAGACAGAACAGCCCTACTGGAGCGTTAAACCTGACCTAATCTGTGGGTAAATCTGGCACTAGCCCAGAACAAGGCCCCCCCCCCCCCCCCCCCCACAGGTGTATTTAAACCTGGACCTGCCTACTGGAGGTGTTTATTCTCGGCACCTGCCAGAACAGCATCCTGGAGATAAACTGGGACCTGGCCCCCCAGAACAAACCTACTCCTGGGGAGTTAATATTGCAACAAGCCTAGAATACTTCCACTGGAAATTTAAACTGGATCTGGCTCAGATCGCCTATCTCCCTCCCCCCTCCATTAGCTTGAAGAGATAATCTGCACCAGGCCCAACCCCCCCCCCCCCCCCCCCGGAGAGTTTAAACTGACCTGCACAAAACAGCCCCTAGAGAGTTAAAATGGACTGGGGAGTTATATGGCACCAGCCCAGGAACAGCCCTCTGGAGCAGTTGTTAGCTTTGGACTTGGCTGTAACACCCCTAAAGTACTCCCCGCCCAGAAGTACTCCCGGGAGTACTTCTGGGACCGCGCGCAGAATGGTTTCCCGGGACTTCTTCCTGGGACAGTAACCTCCCTTGGTCCCAGAAGTACTTCCCCTATTGACAACTTTGCAATTAAAATGTTGTTTTATGTAACTATCTTATATACGATGATTACTTTAGACTGCGGGAGAGTACTTTTGGTATCAGTCCAAACTGACCCCGATCCCCCCCCCCCCCACCCCCCCCCCCCACCCCCCCCCCCCCTTCTGCACCAGAATTGACCCTGGAGTTACGTCTGGTCCCAGCCAAATGTACTCCCGGAAAGATAACTTTGGCGCGGCTCCAGATGTACTCCCGCCTAAAGTGATTCAGAGAATATTTCATTGTTGATTCGATAGAATGTCCATGTATGAGTTTCTAAACCAGTAAGAGTAACAAACCTGAACACATTATAAAAAATGAGATATGCAAAGGGGGGGGGGGGGGGGGGGGGGGGGGGGGCGGCGAGAGTATTCTGTGACCGGCACAGAGTTCTCACCCTAAAGTTGAATCAGTATATATGACAAGTTGATTTAGATACAATGTCATGTTGTGAGCTTCATGACCAGTAAAAAAACAACACGCAGAACACATTAATAAAGAAGATATCAAGGGGGATGGGAGGGTGGAGGGTGGGGGGTGGAGGGTACTTCTGGGACCGGCCTAGAAATACTGGCCCTAAAGTGATTCAGCCTCGTTTTGTAATGTTTATTCAGATAACGTGTCCTATTTATGAGTTTTTGGCCAGTATATATCAACCCTGAACACATCAATAATGGATATCTGCAAGGGTGGTACTTCTGGGAACGGCAGAAGTACTCTCCCTAAAGTAAGATTCAGACTATACTTTCATGTTTGATTGAGATAGAATGTCAATGTGTGAGTTTTTGACAAGTAAATAACAACTACCCTGAAACATTCATGGAGGATATGCAATGGGAGGTACTTAGGGATCGGCCGAGGATGTACTCTCCCTAAAAGTTTAATTCAGACTGGTTTTAAATGTGATTCAGATATAATGTCCACGCGTGAGCTTATGACAGTAAAATTAACAACCCTGAACACATTAATAAAGTAAAATATGCGAGGGGGGTTCTTCTGGGACCAGCCCAGAAGTACTCCCCCTAGAGTGTTCAGACTTCGTTTTAATGTTGATTCAGATAGAAATAAAAATGGTCATGTATGAGTTTTAATAACAGTAATAACATTCCATGAACACAGTTACATAAAGGCGATGGCCCCCCCAAGGGGTTTTACCCCCCCCCCAAGATAAGGGGGGTACTTCTGGGACCGGCCCATAAGTACTCCCCTAAGTTGATTCAGCCTCGTTTTCAATGTTGATTCAGGTAGAATGTCATGTAGTGTCGCTTATGAGGATTAAATACAACTGAAATCAATGATAAAGGAATATGCAAGGGTGTGTACTTTTTCGGGACTGGCGCACATCCCCCCAAACCTCCTATTATTCAGACTATATTTCAATGTTGATTCATCGTAGAATGTCCATGTAAGAGTTTATGACCAGTTAATAACAACCTGAACACATTAATATAAGGGAATATGCAGTGGGGTACTCATGGACCAGCCAGAACTTACTCCCCCTAAGTGATTCAGACTCGTTTTCAATGTTGATTCAAGATAGAATGTCCATGAATGAGTTTATGACAGTAAATAACAACCTGAAACACTTATAAAAAGGAGTTTATGCGAGGGGGGGTATCCTGGGTCCGGCCCAGTTAGTACTCCCCCTTAAAGTTGATTCAGGACTTGTTTTTCAATGTTGATTCAGGTTTAGAATGTTATGGTTGTCTGCTTATGTCATTAAATATGTCACGGTCGCTAAAGCCCGGACGGCCCTACCACCCTACCCACGCCTTTTAACATAGGGGCAGAATCACAGCACACTAACACAGCTTTACAATCTGCCGCACTTCTTTATTTCACACACGAACACACACTATGGCGCACATCTACTCCACGTCCATCCACAACCACACACGGTAGATCCCACTTCATCACTGACCCACACTACCCTGCTACGACCCTGAGACTTAAACCTATGCTAATGCACCAGTTGCGGTATATCATGCGACCTAGGATGCCAGAGATAGCCCGCAACTACGGGGTGGCTAATACTAGGGACAAGGACTAACAAGGGACTTCTATTCTCTAAACTACTACTACCCCCATCACTCTCCCCTGGACTCGCCCTTCTACTTTGACCCGGATCAGACCAAATGGTCGCTGGTCCCTAATGGATTGGCAATCGCCAGTACCCTACATGTGCTGGCCCCACTACGTCTAAAAGGAGGCAGTAGCTAACACCTCAAACCTACTGCCTAAGCTACACCCCTTCTCCACAACCATGGGACAACCATCTGGCCCAGAAAGCTCCAGTCCTCGGCGCCTGTACGTGGCCCCTCGCAGGCTGACACCTCCCTGGAGGACTCTGCACCCCGAACGCTGACCGTGGCCTCCCGCTGCTCCGGACCTCTCCCGAAGACTCTACACCCCAGCGCTGACCGTGAGAGAACAGTAATATGCCAATCCTGAACTCACTTCGTCCTCACCAGTTTTCGGGCGAAAGTGCCCTAGGAGTTGCATATTACTGTTCTCTGACATGCAAGACTTCAATAACAAAATAACGATTATCTACATACAACATACTGTGCTGGGTTAATCCGTTTTATACTAATTACTAAAAAGTTTTCAGTGAGTAGCGTAGGGGAAAGTAGCCGGGATGATCACGCCCATAGAGTAAGCAGGGGAAAAGCAGTTGTTGTGGCTGAACGCGCCATATACACGGTGGGTGCACTGGACTTTCGATTACTTAGCTGTATGTTATTTACAGCGTGGGAGAGAGAGAGAGAATCACCAGCAAATTTCTTCTACAAAAACTTTGCCCACACAGACAGGCGGAACGAGGCTGAAACCTGATCACTTATTTATGCTTTGGCACGGGCTGGCGCAGACGAGAGGCCTTCGTTCACATTGAACACAGCGGCAGGACCGAGCGACACGAGGTCAACTTGACAACATTGCATCAGAAAATGTTCTCGAATATTCTTGAGTACCACGTCGGACGTGGCAGTGTTGACACGACCGGCATTTTAGCCATGGGCTTCAATGTGTGACGGACGTGCTTTGTTTACAGGAGAACAACTTCTTGTTATGGAGGATCTATGCTATTACTACAAGCTTATGATGGACGTATATAAACAAAGAAAACTAGTGTGAGCGCTGTTTTTTTGTTTTTTACTTGTAAGCCAAAAGCAGTATTGCGTTTTTGGAAGGTGGGGTGAAAGAAAAACGAGATCTAACCATTGTTGAATACACTGCTACCTTGAATGCTTGTTGGTTCTCACAAAGAGATTTAGATAGAGATTTGGGCAAAATTACTGAAAGAGGATGTTGATGGCTTTGATAATCTTTCGACTGTTGACGAAAATGTTTCCTTTTTACTAAAAACTTGGCGAAAGAAAAACTATCCATCTGCTCTGATTATGGGTCAACTGCCTTTGAAAGGCGCAAACAATTGTTTCAAAGATCAAACCAACTGAGACATGGCGTTCATTTTTACGAACGCACATGAATATTGATGACTTATATGCAAGAAAACTGAGCAGAAAAAAGAGGAGGGGTCTGTGGTTATAAACTTTTTTTGTTTCGAGAAGGAAAGTATAATGAATCTCTTTGTTGTGGGAGGAACCTGCGGTCGAAGTCAAGCCTTGATGATGATACTATAAATAGCCGTTCATGCTGTAACGCCTTACTTTTCGTAGCAATGGAGGACTGCAGTAAAATTAGCCTTGCTGAATGCTAATTATAAATAGCCGTTCATGCCGTGAACGCCTTATTTTTGTAGCAAGTGGGCTGCGGTATTAATACACCCTCTGCTATAAATCACGTTCATGCGGTGACGCCCTATTTATAGCAGCAAGAGGGGCTGCAGTACTGCCTTGTACTTGGCTATGTGCGGACATAAGGGAGGTAACTCCTTGCTCCCCCCACACCCACGCATGCACTCCCCCCACCCCACACCACCCACGCATGCACCACCCCCACCCACCCCCACCCACGCATGCACACCCCCCACCCCAAACCACCACCCACGCTTGCACACCCCCCACCCCCACCCCACGCCGCACTTCCTTCACCCCACCCCTGTGTACACCACAACACAACACTCCTACCCCAAGTCACCCAAGTTTTAATTAAGTTTTTAATAAGTCACCCTAGTTCTTAATTAAGTTTTTAATTAAGTTACATTCAATGTTCTTAATAAGTTTCTTGATTAAGTTTTTAATTAGTTCTTGATTAAAGTTACTTCAAGAATGTAATTAAGTCGCCCTCCTCTAAGTAAAAAAACAAGTTCTTATCAGTTAATCTTATAATTATCAAAAATACGTTTTCTATGTTTTTGTCTTAAATTATTAGATGTCAAATATAGTACACTCACGCCTCAAAAAACGCGTCATCGCTGAGAATATCTAGCTCAGGTTCTTGCGCAAGATCGTGTCAGCATTAGTTATTAATGAAATTCTTACATCATATGCAACCGCTTTGATTCAATTCTGGTCTATGGAAGTTGTCTTTTATAGATCCATTGTCTTTATTTATTGACTTATATTTTATAATTCGACCCAGTGATCTATTTTTATTAAAAAATTTAAAATTAAGTTCTTTAAAATATTATTCCATTGAAATGGATCAAAAGGATCTTTGTTGTGGCAGTTTTGGCGTGAGTTGTCTTTGTCTGTATTTAGTGGTTCAGGATTTTTTTGATTGCTTTTGTGTCTGTTGCCATTGTGTAATATATTTTATAACCGTAATTAACAGCCCCCAGAGCAGCAAGGGCGCCAAAAGTGGCACAGTTTTAGTTCTATATACCATGATGACTTCGGTGCCCTTGAATCACATAGGAGTTTTTATAGCTGGCATTGAATCAACTTGTTTCTGGCGTTGGCGGTGTTATGTTTTCATGATGAGTCATATTCTGTAACATTAATTTTTTTTGGCTGTTCCACTCTGCTAATTTTTTTCGCTTCTTCTACACGCTAAGGATTTTTAATGGTCTCCACATGATTCAGCGTTTTCTGCTGATGTACTGGCTGGTGACTTTCTCCACCTGATTCAATGTTTTCTGATTTGCTGTTTTTTACCAGTCGTACATTTTGAAGGAAACAAAATCTATATGATTAAAAGTTATTAATCCCTGGATTTAATGGCGGATAAAATTTCCAAATCTGTAATACAGATCACACCCTAGAGACTCTAATGACTTTGTTTTAAAAACGGGATCTTGCGTAACATACGTAAGATCTTGTTCAGAATCAATGGGGGCAAATCTACTGACTAGTTTAGTTACCAAAAACTAAGAACCGTTTGCCCCACACTTTTCACCATTTAGACCCAGCTGCGCTTCATACCTGTTATGTTACTTATATTGTCTGTGGAGGAGAACATCTGCTGATCCTGTTCAATGCTGATGAATTTCAGTTCCGAGAACTCTGTTTTGTTTTTCACATGCGCCAAAGAATAACAACCTTTCCTTTTGGGCTAATAGCTGGTCATCAACTTGGTCTTTCATAAGTTCAGGAAGTTTAGGCCACCTTGTAGTTGTTAGTGATCATCATCGTTATTGTTTTTAATAATTATAATTATTTTAGTTTAGATATATGATAAAGCACCGAAAACAACTGTTGTAACCTTGTATAACCATCTTGCTGTTATTGGAGGGCCCTAAGTTGTAGGATACTCAATGCTTGGTAAAGCTTCGTTAAAATTAAAACAGCTGATCTTGGCCGAAAACTAGGACTTTGAGGATTCAGCAAAGCTAATTGCTATCATTGCAGCTTCGTTTGCTCGACAATTTTCTAGTTTAAGCAAGGAATAATTCCGTGACAAGATATAATATGTATGAAAAAATACATTTATAAAAATGGCTTCAGACCGTAATGTTGGATAGGCGGCGCTGTAGGTGAATGCGCTTGCTTTTAGCGGAAGTAATTTGCATTTAGTAAAACTGCGGGATGACGGCGAGAGAATAATAGACCATAACAAAGCTATGGCGGATCTAGCCAGCTGACACAAGTCGCCTTGAAAAGCAGAGACTTGAGCAGGTTAGATTTTATTTATAACACACTGAAATAACAGGGGGCATGCAGCTTACACATTTAAAGATGTTGACCAAGCGAATATACAATATTATCTTGTAAAGGCAAAACCAATCAAGGACATTCGCCCCCATCCAAAAATTCAAGTGATCCCGTTTTTATCAACCATCAGAAAACAAAAGATGACAAAGAAATCGGGTTTATTGTCGTTGGTTTGGCCGTTGTGTATTTTGTTTCGCATATATTGGCTGAATAAAAATGAGACTAAATCATTATTCGACAAAAGGTTATTGGAAGGGAATCGCAGCAATTAAAAAGCTAAGCCAAGCAGCTGAGTCAGGAACAAACAGCAAAGAATGGTTATCTAAACAGCGATTTGGCAAATTTATTTACCAGCGCCTTGCCGATACAGAGATCACACTTTGTTAATACAACTCCAAACGACACCATCAAATGGTTATTCTATATTTACCCTCTGTATAGATTAGACGAAAAAATGATTAAGTACGCCACTCACAGTCATTGACTTAGCTTCAAGATACAAAGATGCAGTACCATTATCTACAAAGAGTGCTTCTGTGTTGCTGTTGCCCATTCAGCTTGATATTATCAACGAGGGCCCGCTACTAACTTATCCCCGAATGATTCAAGTCGACGATGGAAAAAGAATTTAAAGGCAAGTGAATCAATTATTGTTAAAAAACTAGAGTTACCATTAGAAGAGCATTCCAGAGAGTTCACAGATCACAGGCTTTAGTTGAAAAACTTTGTAACACAGTTAGCTGAAAGACTTTTTTTCCTACAGTATCACAGAGAGCGGTTTGACATTCTCGCATATCACAGAATGGTGTCAGAAGACTGCCCTCAGTTTTGCGGCGCAATGAATAATGAAGAATTTAAAGGGGGTTAAAAAACCGTTACAAGCAATCAAAAAACAAACAATAGTGTTGCTGAAGGAGAGTCTTCATTCGGCAAATTTACCGTTTGTTTAAAAGTAATAGGTACTTTATTTACCCGGGGGAAGCACAGAAGGGGACACTCGCATCAGGGCAACAGATCCAGTCTTGGAAGTGTTGGATCCATATGAAATAAAAAGAATATTGTAAAAGATGAATCCGCGTGTATTATTACGAGAAACTGGCACAACAAAAAAAAAAAAAAAACAACCGCTCCTCAAGATTTTTGTGAAGGAAGAGAACCTGCAGATAATCCCACTGTCACAGTGCGCTTTTAGTATTTTACGGTTCTATAATGTCCATATGCATATGAAAAACTCTGGTTTAAACAAACTCACGTTTTGTGTTTGTTCTGTCTAACGGACTTCTTTGTTACCAACTGTTGTGTTGATCTTATCATGTAGATTAGATCGCAGTTTTTACGTTGTCATGATGAAAAGTCTTATCGCCCAAAACAATGCTTCTTTGTTTAGTTGTCATTGTGATATGTTTGACTGCCACAACATGCGGGATATTCCTTTTTTGCCTTCTTAATGATTTACTCCCTGGCTCGAGAATACTGTACATTTTTGACCTTAAACCAACAAATCCTTGATCACTTTCCAGATCAATTCATCCTTCATCTTTCCTAAAACCTTCTTGTAGTAATAATTGAAGGTAAAGGCGAGTCTTACGGGGTATCGGGACGTGTCATACCATCTTGGCATGCCCTTTAGCCACTTCGTTTCCATGTCTTTATAGATGTCTTCAGTAGGATATCTATATCAAACTATTCTGTATCTGTGTAAAGTACTTCTGGATTCAGGTACAGGCTTAAAGTTGTCATAAAGAATTCTAACATTAGCTGGCAAAATTAGACGTTAAACGCCTTAAACGTTGTTGTCGTCGTTCTTCACAATGGTGAGGATATTAAGATCATAACAACAAGCAACAAAATCAATGTTGACTTAAATAGAAAAAATCTTACAGAACTGAATTGGATTAATCTTACACATTTAGGCCTCATAGGGTTTTTATTATACTGAACAAGTTTTGACGGAGAGTATGATAAAAACAATAACTGGATTAGATAAATTCTGTTATAAAACTATGGAGCAGTTAAACTTTATGACAAAAACCCCTCATTGTTCATTGATTTGTGGACAGACTGGTTTGTGGAAAACAATATTTATCCTCGACCTGTTACAAACAGTTTATCGTTATAATTTTGCTCATATTGCGGTTTTCTGTCCAACACATTAAATGGAACAAAGCATATCATGATAGAAGGTTTATATGGGCAGATGATAACATATATTAGTTGATCCTAGCAATAAACTAGTGAGTGTTTAGAACAGTTTTATAGACTGTTTGAAGGAACGCAGACACTATTTATTATAGATGACTGTTCGGCAGAAAGAGACATAGTTAAAAAGAGAAACACTTTATCAAAACTTGCTTTCAGTGGAAGACATGCTGGAATAAGTGTGTGGATTTTATGCCAAAAATATAACTCAGTTTTAAAAGACTTTAGAGAACAGTTAAAGACTGTAGTTTTATTTCACATGAAAGACCGAGATGCATTTGATGAATGTATGCGGAAAATGAATGTTGTTGAAAATGATCAGGAAAAACATAGGATTAAGCAAAAACTGAAATCTGAAAAGTTTAGTAAATTAGTATTGAAAACGGATAACCCTACACAGTATGTCTGTTTGTAGATAATCGTTATTTTTTGGTATTGAATCTTACTTGTCAGAGAACAGTAATATGCCAATCCTGGGGTCACTTCGTCCGAACTTGGTGAGGACGAAGTGAGTCAGGATTGGCATATTACTGTTCTCTCCGTGGCTCCTCGCAGACTGACTCCTCCTGCGCATGCGATGAGCGCGACACCCAACGCACACACACACCAGACGCCCTCTCGACGGATCCGGGCTCAACGCACTCCTCCTCTGAAGGCCCCGCCGGACACTGAGGGTGAGGGAAGGCCTGGTGCAGCGCCCTCTCACAGGACGTCTGACACGGGAAAAGTAAACAGGTGCCGGAGAACTCCCAGAGAGCCCCCGGTAGCAGGAGGAGAGCTGCCTCACAAACGGCAGACGGCCTGGGTAGTCTCCCCTCCCGGGAAAAAACAGCGGTTACAGAAAGCCGCCGCTCACCTGCCGGCACGCGGCAGTAAACTGCAGTGGTCTGGCCCCAGTCTCAGGACGGAACAGGATACCTGCTGACACAACTGGACAAACAGACGTTTCAACCACACCAGTTTCTGCAACTGGCTGAAGTGGCTGCCAACAAAGACGACACCGACTCGGCACAGGCCAAGGCCACCCAAACCCGACGAGGACCTGGCACTAAACTATGACTCGAAGTCACTCCTCAAAAACTAACGGCGCTGCCGCCGCACCTACAAGGAGTACGTCCACTCCGACGAACACCAGGGACCGAAGTGAAGCTTCCCCAACGCATTCCGCCCTGGTCGGAATCAAGCGAACTCCACTCACAACACAAAACAGCGATTGGTCAGAGCAGCGTATCCCTCCGCAGAGCTGACACGCCCGACCAACGGACTAGTTGTTGCTCGTGCAACAACACGACAATTTACCACAACAACTCACAGACTTGACAACACCAACAACAGCCGATATCCTGCCCCGCCTTCTCTGGTGTAGAACCAAAGTAACAAAAGGGTAACAATCGGGAACGAAACCAACCTCCCGCTTCCATCCCTTCAACAAGTGAAGATTGGAATTCAAGAATATTGTATGTCTTATTTCCCCAGCCCCCTACCTAGCCTAACCTTCCACCTTAACCAACCCCCAATCTTACACACGCACGCTCGCACACACACATATACACATATGCACACGCACACGCGCACACGCTCTCTATTTCTGAATTACCATTACTCCAAACACATGGACGGCTGATTTAGTACCGCCGATCGGTGACAAATAACAACCCTGAGCACATTGATAAAGGAGATATTCAAGGGGGGTACTTTTGGAACTGCCCAGAACAACTCCCCCTAAAGTTGATTCAGACTATATTTCAATGTTGATTCAGGTAGAATGTCCGTGTGTGAGTTTATAACCAGTAAATAACAACCCTGAACACATTAATAAAGGAAATATGCAAGGGGGTACTTCTGGGATTGGCCCAGAAGTACTCCCCCTCAAGTTGATTCAGACCATATTTAAATGGTGATTCAGATAGAATGTATATGTATGACTTTATGACTAATAAATGACAACCCTCAACACCTTAACGGAGATATGCCGAGGGGGGGGGGGGGGGGAATACTTCTGGGACCGGTCCAGAATGACTCTCGGGAGTACTTTATGAAAACAGGGGGTCCATTTTTTACCCGACCCAGATGTACTATCGGGAGTCATTCAGGCGCGGCCCCAGTAGTACCCCCCGGGAGCACTTCTGGACGGTGAGTACTTTTGGGTTGTCACACCATAAACCGCTGTTTTGTCGCACATCCGCCGTTTCGTCGCACAGAGACAAAACGGTGGACCTTCAGCCGCTGTTTTGTCGCTCTCAGAGAACTAAGAAACACGGATTCAAACTCACCCGCTCTCAACCGGTCTTAACCGGTTTCGAGCGGCCGACCTTGAATCCGTGTTTCTTAGTTCTCTGACTAGTAAACCCTACAAACATACATACTGTGTAGGATTATCCGTTTTCAATACTAATTTACTAAACTTTTCAGATTTCAGTTTTTGCTTAATTCTGTGTTTTTCCTGATCATTTTCAATAACATCATTTTCACGCAAACATTCATCAAATGAGTCTCTGTCTTTCATGTGAAATAAAACTACAGTCTTTAGCTGTTCTCTAAAGTCTTTTAAAACTGAGTTATATTTTTGACATAAAATCCACACACTTATTCCAGCATGTCTTCCACTGAAAGCCAGTTTTGACAAAGTATTTCTTTTTTTAACTATGTCTCTTTCTGCCGACCAGTCATCTATAATAAATAGTGTCTGCGTTCCTTCAAACAGTCTATAAAACTGTTCTAAACACTCACTCAGTTTATTGCTAGGATCAACTAAATATATGTCATCATCTGTCCATATAAACCTTCTATCATGATATGCTTTGTTCCATTTAAGTGTTGGGCAGAAAGTCACAATGTGATCAAAATTATAGCGATAAACTGTTTGTAATAGGTCTAGGACAAATATTGTTTTTCCACAACCAGTCTGCCCACAAATCAATGAGCAATGAGGAGTTTTTTGTCATAAAGTTTAACTGCTCCATGGTTTTATAGCAGAATTTAATCTAATTCAGTTATTATGTTTATCATACTCTCTGTCAAAACTTGTTCAGTATAATAAAACCCTATAAGACCTAAATGTGTAAGATTAATCCAATTCAGTTCTGTAAGATTGTTTCTATTTAAGTCAACAGTGATTTTGTTGCTTGTTGTTATGACCTTAATATCCTCACCATTGTGAAGAACGCCGATGGTAACTTTAAGACGTTTAACGTCTAAGTTTTGCCAGCTAATATTAATTCCTTTTATAAGGACGTCACTAACGCCCACAACCCCATCCCTCTCCACATCTTTAAAGACAGAAATTTCAAATATCATTGTGAACGTGTCTCCTAATTTTCTGCTTGGAAAGAACTGTAATTTTGTTGAAGCTTTTTTTAAAACTGTTTCTTTTCTGTGGAGGATGTACTGTTTTTTTCCCATACGGTGTTATTTCAATTTCTTTCCGGCTATTGTCGTCCGGCATAAGACTTACATGTAAAGGGCCAGAGTTGAATGCTTTTCTGAAACTTTTTTGACGGCTAAAAAATGTAAATGGGCTTATGAATTCAAATTTTATGTCCCATTCTAAATATCGTTCTAAATGCCATTTGAGGTCAGGTTTTCGAACTATTTTATATTCATACTGGCCAACATTATTTGCCTCTAGATTGCGCAGTTGTTCTAGTTTAGGAAACTTTTTGCTGTCGCCAACCTCTTTGCGTTTATAATCACCATCTTTAGTGTACTCAAAACCATACAAAGCGCCTATCTCACCATTTTGTTCAAAGTCCGCAACGTCTGCAAGGTCTTTTAATTCTAAAGTTATACACCTCACAGGTGCTAATGTAACTCCCGATTCTTCTGGCCCACGCGACATTATTTTTAGTAACGTATTATTTTATTTCTAAAACAATGTGTAGGTTATCACATTTCACGATTTTCCCTGTTTTGTCTGCAATTTTTATATTAAATGATCCGACCCTCCCACAAACTAATTTTTTAAACTGTAAATTAGGGAATTGTATAATTTCATAATCGCAATATGCAGCTTTCCCTGATGGAAGAGCTCTTAAAACAGTTGAGGGCCTTCCATCATATAAGTTTTCATCAGTGCTCAGCTCATCCAAATGAACATAGAGTAATGAATGTAATGCAAGATCGAGCGGATTTTCCCCCTCAAATGTAGTTTCATCTGTTAAGACAGACTTTAGACAAAAGTCGGATCTTAATCATGGTCTAGGCACCCTTTATTTTTGGGGTGTGCACAGAAAGTATGACTATGACTGGAATCCTCCTTATACATCTTTCTCTTCAGGCACAGGTGTTCACCTCGGGTCCATAGAGCAAGAGCATAAAACAGCATGGACAACATTTATCTTAGACACTTCTAAGGGCCTAACCAGAGCAGGAATAGAACGAATAAACGACTCTGTTCGTACTTACGTTTGGTATTTGCTAGGTTCGCAAGCACAAACGAGATCGAGCATAACAGATCCTTCTACTGGTTTTGATGCGCAAAAACAATACTTGGCAAATTTAGAGGACGCCATTAATTCTACAGTTGATTTACCTTCAAGTATAAAAAGGTACCAAAATGTTTTACAATACGCAAGATCAAAAGTAGACTTTGCTGTTGGCACTGGCTTATACATGCTGCCTTCTGACCTCAGACTCCAGATAGGCGTAATAATAAACTACAATAATGAAATCCTTGTGGCAGGCGATGAACAGAAGGTCGGGAAAAACGAAATAAATTCTGGGCCAGTAATATTGCAAGCAGTAAACAAACACCCAAGAATAAGTCATCCAATCCCCAAGGCCCAACCCCCAAAGGCCATTGAAGACGCGGACTCTGTTCGCGATGACCATGAATATGAAAAGACAGCACTTGTTTTGGGATTAACTGGCCTAGGATTACTTGGTCTTTATCTTACTAAATATTAACCCAACTATTAAGAGAACTAATGCCCATAAGTGCTCGGCCATAAAGCCAACTACTTGCCTGCGGTAGACAAAAGCCAGCTAACGACACTCCCTAATATACCGGGTAAAGCGTTTACGGCTTTACCGGCTAATTTTTTTAATAAACTTGCAAGATGATCAAGCTGTTTTTTTACCCATGATTTATCAGGCGGAGACGATGGCGGTGGTGGCACTGGCCCGGGACTACCGCCACCTGTAATAGCCATCACCAGTGTACTTATTGCAAATCCTAAGGCTGTTATAACGCTCGCTAATGTAACTCCTTGCTCTCTAAACAGCGTTCGTATTCGTTCTGCTAGCGTTGTGTCTTCATATAAAATTTTTCGGATAGTTTCTCTTATTCTATTCACTTGAGTTCGTAATTGGTCTCGGTTTATAGTCATCGCTTCTAGTCTTGCTGATCTTTGTTGTTCAAGATCTTTTAGTCTTTGTTTTATTCTTTCTTTAACATCACGTCCTAAGTTGGCGTCGTCAGCCTCAACGAGTTTTTCTTTTTCTCTTTTTATATGCTCCTCTAGTTCAGTCAGTTTTGCTGAATTGTTTATTATTTCGCCTCTGATGGTTCTTAAAGCACGATCAAGGGCTAATAAATCTCTCTCAGGCAGCCGTGGTTCGTGTATAGTTTTTAATGCTGTTTCTTCTTCTTCAGTGAGTTCTGATCCTATTGTATTTATTACTTCGTTCGCTATTTGAATTAAATCTTCAGGTTTTGTGTTTTGTATTTGGCTACTTGTTGGGAGTTCTTGTAGCGTGTTTTGATGTTTAGCAACTTCCTTCGGTTCTTTTGGTTTAGCAATGCCAAGGCGATTTTGTACGCTCACAGGGAATCTTTGTCTAATTGTACCTATGGCTAAAAACTTTGAGGGGTCTCGTTTATCTGTAAGCTGAAAACGTTTTCCTTGTTCGTCTTTAAAATACAAATGGCCATCATTATCTCGTTCAAAATCATTAGGGTCTAAAACTTCGGGAGGTTAATGCGTAAATCTTGGTACAATGATCTAACATGGCTTTCTGTTAATTCACGCCGCAATGAGAACGTCGAGCGATGCTGTGTCAAAGGAGTCCTTTCATCCATGTCGGCGTCTTCAGGATTAGGAAAACCAAAATCTTCTTTGCCTTCAATTCCTGCCATGGTTTTAAATAATAAACTTTTTATTTTGTCTATAAAAAAATGTCGCAAAAATATGGCTCATTTCTTGACCCGGATAGAAGACTGAAAGAGCCCTATGGCGTGAAGGGAAATAAACAGAATATTATTGTTCCAAATAATCCATCTACTATTGATGCAGATCAAATTCTTACTGTTAAATTTCCAAACCTAGGAGCAGATGACGTGATTGTGCCAGGCTCTACGCGACTTACTTTCAAAATAGAACTCGAATCAACAGACCCAAACAGGACAGTTGTCCAGAATTTGGGACGGGCAATCGTTAAGAAAATTTCTATAAAACTTGAGGGGAAAGAAATATTTTCTTTACATAATGCTGACATATTTTTAACCTATTCTGATCTATGGCTAACCGAGAATGAAAGGGCTGATCTTGCGTTTCAAGGAATCGAAAATAATGAAGCACTAAAACACAGAATAGGCGCCGCAGATGCTAAAGACGGCAAAAAGTATGTTGCTGTAAGTTATGCGTATGGAAATCGCTTTTCCATCCCCTTGGATTTTGAGTTGTTAAGTGCGCATGCACCGTACTTTCAAGGAGCATTAAAAGACAGATTGTCATATGAACTAACTTTTAATGAATACAAACGTGTTATCAGAACAACAACAGACACCGAAGCAAAGTACAGCATTTCTGACATCGCGCTAGAGTTTGACGTTGTTAGCAACCCTCGCTTAGCAAGCTTAATTGAGCAACGATATAAGTCACTAGCAATATATTACGAAAGAGTGGATCACCATTCTACACATCCTAAAAGCAGGGCAGACACAATATGGAATTTCAGTTTTAGTGTCTCAGCAAAATCAGTCAAAGGTATTTTATTGCTGTGCGAAGATGAAGAACCATTTAAAAGACAAACTGAAAAGTTTCTTAATCCTAAAATAACGAAAGTGCAATGTACAATTGAGGGTAGTCCTAACCAAATCTACGCTAGCGGGCTTAGACCTTATCAGCATTTTGATGAAATAAGAAAATTGTTCGGGGGTGGGAGGCATAGAAATCCAAAGGTAGACCTTGTGTCTAAAGATCTCCATCTTCATGATGTTAGACTTGATGATTATTTAACAACAAAATACGGTTTATGGATTGACCTAAGATCGTCAGAGGATAATAAGTTGCATGGAAGTGGGAGAACTGTTAAAGACGTAATAAACATTCAAATTGACAAAGAAAAAGATGACGACTTGACTTGACTTGACTTGGTCCCTTAGACGTCGGTCCGTAGGGGCACCCCTGAAGCAGTGACAACCATCCTTCTCCATTCCTCTCTGTTCTCCGCCCTCCGCAATGTGTCTCTCAGCCGCAGGCCTGTCCATTCCGTGATGTTATCCTCCCATCTTTTCCTTTGTCGACCTCTTCGCCTTTGTCCTGGTACTGTGCCCTGCATGATTGTCTTGGCAAGGCCTGTTGATCGTGTGATGTGTCCATACCATTTCAGTTTGCGTCTTTTTACTGAGGTTAGGAGATCGACATATGGACCAATTTCATTCACGATGCGCTTTTTAACTTCCACATTGCTGATGTGATCTCTGTATGAGATGCCAAGGAGTCGTCTGAAGCACCTCATTTCTATTGTTTGGATCTTTTTCTCAAGGTCTGATTTCAACGTCCATGACTCACAAGCATATAAGAATATCGCCATGACTAAGGATCGCATCAGTCTAATCTTTGAGCTGATGGAGATGTTTTTATTTCTCCAAAGAGGCGTTAGCTTAGATAGCGTAGCTGTGGTCTGAGCGACTCTTGAGATGATTTCAGGTCTTGATCCTTCATCTGAGATTGTTGCCCCCAAGTACTTAAATGTGTTGACTGGTTCAAGCTTTTTGCTGTTGATGGTTATGTCTTGGGTAAAGCCGATTGGGTTGTTAGTCATGACCTTTGTCTTTTCCGCACTTATTTCCATGCCATAATCAGCAGAGGTGTTGTTGAGTCTGTTGATCAGGTGCACTAGCTCTTGTTCGTTTCCAGCTAGTCCATCTATGTCGTCGGCAAAACGGAGGTTGGTGATGATTCTCCCTCCAATGGTTACAGTTCCTTCATGGTCTTCTAGCGCATCGGTCATAATTCTCTCAAGGAAGACATTGAAAAGTGTGGGGGAGAGTAGACAGCCCTGTCGCACCCCAACGGTAGTTCGGAACCACTCGCCTATGTTGTTACCGAAAAGATGACGATAAACCGCTTAATGTATATTTGTTTTTAATATATGATGTGCAGCTGAATATTGTAGATAACAGGTTTCAAAATATAGAAGGCTAAATTATTTTTAATTTTTTAAAAAAGCATGTCTGTTCAGGTTTATCCAAATGTGCCTACAGGGCCGCCAAACGAAGGGATAGTAGAAACCCCTAGCATAAAAACCTTTAGATTAACAAACATTACACAAATGCAACAAAAACTAGAGCAGGACCTTTCAAAATACAGCAAAACCAAACGAAGGTATTCTGCTGCCTTTAATGCTGTTACATATGTTAATACTGGAGCATCAACTATAAGTGCTCTATCTGCAGGGACAAGTGTAGGTTTCTTAGCAACAGGTGTTGGTGCGCCCGCAGCTTTACCTCTAGGCAGTTTGTCTTTAGCTCTTGGCCTGTGTTCATTAGCCGTAGGTGCTGCTGGCAAAAAATTAAAAACTAAACTCCAAAAGCACACAGCTATAGTTCAACTAATAACAGCTAAACTTAGTTCCTTTAAGCTGATAATAAATAAAGCGCTAGCTTACTCAAACATCACGGATGAAGAATTTAGCCGTTTACAGGCCGATTTTGATGACTACAAAAGACAAAAGTTTGATCTTCAAAGAAAGGCGAGGACAAGTTTTTCTCAACAGCCAGACCCCGAGCAGATAAAAAAGGAATGCTTAAAAAAAGTAAACGAAACATTAAACTCTGTTCTAAACAGCTCACATTAACAACGCCAAAGGGTGTTTATACTTTAGTTTATGAGTCCAAGCACAAAAAGACTATTGATATTGATTAATTATTTTTTTGATTTAAATAAATATTTTGAGTTAGAAAAGAAACTCAGCATGGATAAGATATATGAAGGTCCAGACGAATTGTTTGAAGCAATGCAAGAAGATTTATCAAGAGCACTGAATGATATTGATCTAGAAGTCATTGATCCAACAAACGTACAGGCAAGTGTTGTTCATGCTATTTCTCAAGTTCCAGGTAAACTAACAATAGACCCGCCAGTTAAAGTAATGTTAGCTGTTTTAATCGACTATATAACAATAAATGAAGAAAATCTGCCAGTCTGGGTCTCGACTAAACAACAGAGTATTCTTTCTCGTAATGACTTAACACCTGGTTGGGCAGACCAACTGCTTACACAGTTTGATGTGGCCGCTGAAGAAGCCAAAATGAGAGGCTCTGGTTGGTCAGAGGGCGAAGTCTTAGAGATAAGATTAAAACAGGCTAAGTATGCACCGATTGTAGGCAAGGCTTACATTCCACTACCACCAGCATTAGTCGCAAAAAGAGCAGTTCTAAACATAAGGAATTATTCAGACAACAAATGTTTTATGTGGTGTGTTCTCGCAAGGCTGCATTACGTTGCTAAAAACGCAGAGAGAGTGTCTAACTATCACCCTTAGAGAACAGGAAAACCTTCATTCTAACTCACTTGCTTCACCACCGAGTTTGGCGAAAGTGGCCTAAAAGCCGCCTTTTCCTGTGGCGGAAGAGAGAGAGAGAATCACCGACAACCCTGACAAAACCCGTTAAGGTCAAGTTGCCCTCAAACAGACAGACAGACAGACAGAGAAGAGAGAGAGAGACAGACAGACAGAGAGGCGGCAGACAGACACACACACACACACACACCAAGCGCATATTACTGTTCACTGACAAGTAAGACGTCAATAACCAAAAAATAACGATTATCTACAAACAAACATACTGTGCAGGGTTAATCCGTTTAATACTAATTTACTAAAGTTTTCAGAGACTACGTAGGGAAAGTAGCCGGGACTGAACACGCCCCATAGAGTAACGCAGGGGAAAAGCATTGTGCTGAACGCGCCCATATACAAACGTCTAGCCTTAATTGCTAGTTGACGCCTACCTAAGGACTCTGCACTATCCGATTACTTACCGCGTGACTGGCATGGCGATTTTGAACCAACGCCAGTCTTATTAAATTAAGTGCAGGGCTTACAACGCAGCTCTGCCTCGTCATTTCCATTGCTGGTGTTGATTGTGAAGTGGCATGTGTTTTCTGGAGACTTTAAAACTTTGGTTTGGATGGGACAACTGTAGTGTGTGGACATATTTTGCTGTGTGCGTGTTAATATTTGATATTTTTGAAAAAAAATAATGGCAGCAACGCTAACAAACATATATATGTAGATAAATAAAAATACAATTTTTTAACATAAAAAATAGCAAAAACCCCCCTCCCTGAGCATGGCCGACTGTTGATTTAATTTTTTATTTGCAGGCGTCACTTGTGTCGACCATGCCTTCAGGGGGAAACCCCAGAGTATGTTTGCCCTGGGATTTTTTGGGTGGTGGTGGCTGGCCTCTGGTCTGGAATGGCTGGCACCGGTCTTCATTCTGGATGGGGTGAACTTGACCCCCAAGACTCTGGTCTCACTCGAAACTCGAACTGTGTGACCAACTAATGAGGGAAGTGCAGCCCTGAACTCAGCAACTCCAAACTCCGAAAGTGTGACGCCTGCGTGGCCAACCGACCACCAATAGCGAGTAGTTGAATTCTTATATTAAGCTTACTTTTGGTGGTGGTGCAATCCACGTGTACAGGGAGACCACTCCAATTACTACTTTTCGTGATGCAATCGATAAAGCTGCGTGCGCGACCTCTAGACAGGTGGCCGTTGTGTCCGGCACAAATGCTGCGTGTGTTCTGTTTAGCAGGCTGTGCGCGTAAGTATGTGTTGTGTAAGTGTGTGCGTGCGTGTGTGTGTGTGTGCATGCGCGCGTGTGTGTGTGTGTGTGTGTGTGTGTGCGCACGCGACGTAAGTGTGTGTGTGTGGTGTGCAAGCAACGGCCAAGGCCTATCGTTAACCTGCTACCGTTCGTGGCTGTTTGATCTGCTTAAAGCTGAAAACACTAACACGGTACAATCAGCCCGAAAGGTAAACCTGATACACGCCCACACACACACATACACACGCGTCTCGCATCGCCGCTTGCCGTGTAATTATATGCTCCCTGTCAAACTAACCGTCTCATTCTCACCTGTCGTTCTCTTTCTCCTCTCTTTTGTGTGTGTGGGGTCTGGCTCTGGCTGCCCCCCATAGTAAGTAATCGATAGTGCCAGTCCTATCACATGATCCGCCCGGGCCGCCGTACATGTTACATGGGTGGGCATGTGTGTGTGTGTGTTGTGTGTGTGTGCGTGTGTTCTGTTTAGCAGGCTGTGCGCGTAAGTATGTGTTGTGTGTGTGTGTGTGTGTGCATGCGCGCGCGTGTGTGTGTTGTTCTTTGATTTAAACGCCTTTTCCACTTTAAAGTGATAATTAGACAGTGTAACGCGCGTGTGTATGTGTGTGTGTGTGATGACACACTGTCACCCCAGCGCGACAAAACACAGGGCTTACACATAATGAGAACGCAGCCAAGTTCATAATAGGCCACTGAAAGTAACTCGTTCTAACATCCCCAAGACTAGTTACAGCGCTATATTCCCTTGGACCATTTTATGGAAGTGTATCCTGTTACCCACTTTTGAACGACTTGGTTGGTAAAGGTTAATCAAGTAACCTTAAGTTTTTAAATTAAGTTACCTCTAAGTGAGAGATTTTAATTAAGCCACCCCCAAGTTCTTAACCCCAAGTCACTCCAAGTTTTAATTAAGTCACTCTAAATTCTTAATTAAGTCATCCTTAAGAACTTAATTAAGTTTAATTAAGTTACTTCAAGTTCTTAATAAGTTCTTGATTAAGTTCTTGATCAAGTCTTAATAAGTTCTTGATTAAGTCATCCTTTAAGTACAACCAAGTTCTTATTCAAGTTCTTATAATTATCAAAAAAATACAATCTATGTTTTTATCTTAAATAGTAAATGTCTAATATAGTACACACACCCTCAAAAAACACGTCATCACTGAGAATATCTTGCTCGGCGTTCTCTGCGCGAGATCGGTCAGCATAGATCTTAAGGAAGGTCTTACATCCGAAGCAACCGCATTGATTACAATTCTGGTCTATGGAAATGTCTTTTATAGACTCCATGTCTTTATTTATTGACTTATCATTTTATAATACGCCATGATCTATTTTTATTAAAAAAAATTTAAAATTAAGTTCTTAAAATATTATTACATTTCAAATGGATCAAAATGATGCTTTGTTATTGGCGGTTTGGCGTGCTGGTGTCTTTTTCTGCATTTAGTGGCTCAATTTTTTTGATAGCTTTCGTTTCTGTTGCCATTGTGTATATATTTTATAGCCATAATAACTGCCCACAACAGCAGCAATGGCGCCAAAAATGGCAACAGTTTAAGTTCAATATTCCATGAAGACTTTGGTGCCCTTGAATCACATGGAGTTTTTTATAGCTGGCATTGAATCAACTTGTTCTGGCGTTGGCGGTGTTTATGTTTTCATGATGAGTCATATTCTGTAACATTAATTTTTTTTGTCTGTTCCACTCTGCTAAATTTTTTTCCTGCTTCAACACGCCCAGGATTTTTAATGGCCTTCACCTGATTCAGCGTTTCTGCTGATTTTCTGGCTTGGTTACTTTCTCCACCTGATCAATGTTTCCTGGTTCTGATGATTTTCCAGCTCGTTCATTTTGAAGGGAAATAAAATCTATATGATTAAAAGTTATTAATCCCATGATTAATGGCGATAACAATGTTCCAAATCTATAGTAAAATCACATCCTAGAGACTCTAATGACTTTGTTAAAACTGGATCTTGCGTTAAATCATACGTAAGACTTGTTCAGAATCAATGGGGCAAATCTACTGACTAGTTTAGTGTACAAACTAAGAACCGTTTGCCCCACACTTTCACCATTCTAGACCCTAGCTGCGCTTCATACCTGTTATGATACTTTAAAATGTCTTGCGGCGACATCTGTTGAATCTGTTCAATGCTGAATTCAGTTCCGAGGAACTGTTTTTGTTTTCCCACATGCTGCCAAAGAATACAACCTCTCCTTTTTGGGCATAATAGCTTGGTCATCAGCTTGGTCATTCATAAGTTCAGGAAGGTTTAGGCTGCCTTGTAGCTGTAGGAGATCATCACTGTTCATGTTTTTTAATAATTATAATATTTTATTTTCTAAAAATGAGCACCGAAAAAACTGTTGCTAACCTTGTATACCATTCTGCTGTTATTGGTGGTCTAAGTGTAGGATACTCAATGCTTGGTAAAAGCTTGTTAAGAATTAAACCAGCAGATCTTGGCAAACTAGACTTTGAGAGATTCAGCAAAGCTAATTGCTAACATTGCAGCTTCGGATTGCTACGAAAGATTTTCTAGTTAAGCAAGGAATAATTCCAGACAAAATAAATATGTAAGAAAAAAAATACATTTATAAAAAATGGCTTCACTCGCAATAATGATAGGCGGCGCTGTGGTGAATGCGCTTGCTTTTAGCGGAAGTAATTTCGCATTTAGTAAACTGCGGATGACGGCGAGAGAAAAAGACATAACAAAGCTATGGAGCAACTAGCAGCTGCACAAGACGCCTATGAAAAGCAGAGACTTGAGCAGTTAGATTTTATTAATGACACACTGAAAGAACAGGGGCATGCAGCTTACATATTTAAAGATGTTGATCAAGCAATAAAACAATATTATCTAGTAACAGGCAAACCGGTCCAGACATTGCCCCCACCAAAATTCAGTGACTTTTATCAACCATCAGAAAAACAAAAGATGCAAGAAATATTGTTTATTGTCTTTGGTATGACCGCTGTGTATTTGTTGCGCATAATATTGGCTGAATAAAAAATGAACAAAATCTATTATTCGCCCAAAGGATATTGGAAGGGCATCACAGCAATTAAAAAGCTAAGCCAAGCAGCGGGAGTCAGTGAACAAACAGCAAAGGAATGGTTATCTAAACAAGCGATTTGGCAAATTTATTTACCTGCGCCCAAACGAATACAGAGACCGCACTTTGTGAACACAACTCCAAACGACACCCATCAAATGGATCTTCTATATTTACCCTCTGATAGGATTAGACGAAAAAGATTTAAGTACGCACTTACAGTCATTGACATAGCTTCAAGATATAAAGATGCTGAACCATTAACACAAAAGAGTGCTTCTGCTGTTGCTTTGCCATACAACTGATATATCAACGAGGCCCTTTAACTTATCCTCGCATGAATTCAAGTCGATGATGGAAAAGAATTTTAAAGGGCAAGTGAATCAATTATTGTTGAAACATAGAGTTACCATTAAAAGAGCATTCCGGGAGTTCACAATCACAGGCTTAGTTGAAAACTTTAACAAACAGTTAGCTGAAAGACTTTTCTCCTACCAGTATCACAGAGAGCTGATTGACAATTCTCGCAACACAGAATGGGTTAGAAGACTGCCCTCAGTTTTGCGCGCAATGAATAATGAAGAATTTAAAGGCCTAAAACCCGTACAAGCAATCAAAAGAAAAACAATAAATGCTGTTGAAGGAGATCTTCATCCGCAAACTATTACCATTGGTTTGAAAGTAAGGTACCTTTATTTACCGGAGAAGCAGAAGGGGACACTCGCATCAGGCAACCGATCCGGTTTGAGATGTTGATCCATATGAAATAAAAAGAATTGTAAAAATGAATCCGCCCGTGTATTATTTACGAGAAACTGACACAACAAAACAACCAGCTCCTCAAAGATCTTTTGTGAAGGAAGAACTGCAGATAATCCCGCCGGGCACAGTTCTGCTTTAATTAATTTATACGGTTCTCCAGTGCCCAATTGCATATGAAAACTCTGGATTAACAAACACCCGTTTTGTGTTTGTTCTATCTAACGACTTCTTTGTTACAACAGTTGTGTTGATCTACATGTAGATTAGATCGCAGTTTTACGTTGTCATGATGAAAAGTCTTATTGCCAAACAATGCTTCTTTGTAGTTGTCATGTGATATGTTTGACTGCACAACGCTGCGAGATATTCCTTTTGCTTTCTTAATGATTTTCTCCTGGCTCGAAATACTGTACATTTTTGACCTTAAACCAACAAACTCCTTGATCACCTTTCCAGATAATTCATCCTTCATCTTTCCTAAAACCTTCTTGTTAGTAATTGAATGCAAAGGCGAATCTTAGGGTAATCAGATGTATCATACCATCCCGCATGTCCTTTAGCTACTTCCATTTTCATGTCTTTATAGATGTCTTCAGTAGAAATAAC
>JAFLJL010004613.1:7500-15984 GCA_018398815.1 Conus ventricosus
AATATCATTAGCAAAAAATAGGATAAATAATTCTATGAGATCAACGTAACTCCATGAAGACCATTCTCAATTATTTCCAAAGCCAGTTCATTTATAAAAAGTGAAAACAAAACAGGATACAAACATCACCCTGCTTGACCCCTCCTGTACAGTTCAACGCATCAGACAGTGTTGTTCCAGACCTTACACTTGTCTTTACTTCGTTATAATGCTTTCAACACACCGATACAACTTACCCTTAATTCCGTTTTTGATCAGAACTGGCCCCAGTAACCTTCTTGATATAGAATCGAATGCCTTTCAAAATACGCAAAAGCAACATATAACTTTCTGTTATAGGCGAACTGTTTTTGGATAGCAGCAAGCAAAGTAAAAATATGATCGATTGTCGAATATCCCTTTTTAAACCCGGCTTGGTACTCACCTGTAACATCATTCTGGTAATCCATTCTTGTAATCTACTATTAACAATTGAACTGTATAATTTGCTACTAATGTCACATAAGGAAAACCACGATAATTGTTAACGTCATTGACATGACCTTTCTTATATAAAGGAATGATTACGGATTCTGTCCAATTTTTCGGAAAACAAATTCCTTTTTCAAATAAATAGTTATATAGTGAGACTAGGAAATTAACAACTGATTCACCGGAATTTTTGAAGAATTTACTTTAGTCCATCTGGACCAGCTGACTTACCGTTCTTTACCTTTCTAATGGCAAGTAAAACTCCTACTCTCGAAATTGGCCTGTCCAGCACATTGTCTTCATTGTCTTCCACGTAGTTGATATCAATTATCTCTTCTTCGTCTTTTCCAAAACACTTTTGAAATGATCAACCATTCATTCATACATATATCATTTAAAGGCTGGGGTTTTCTTTCGAGATCTTGTGCATTGTGTCCCAGAAGTTCTTTTGACTTTTTACAGAGTTTACCAATTCATTTACAAACGATTCGTTATGATCTTTCTGTGTTCTTATATTTAGGTTCTTATACTCACGTCTTACAATACAAAACTGGCTTCTAATATAAATATCCAATGTTGTTCTAAACCTTCTCAGCAGTCTTTGTACTCCACGTCTTGCCCGTATACATTCTTGATCGAACCATTCCTTCTCTTTGACTTTTTTACCTACCAAAATTTTTCTCTTCATAGGAACAGCTTGTTCTTTAACAATGTGATTGAACATGTCAAGGATTTATTCACATCTCTCTATATAGAAGCTTCCGCCATATCTAGTTTCTGCTGCACACAATATGAGCTCATAGACATAGTAAATCGTTCGGCATACATTTCTTTCCAACAATATTTTGTCATAAATTGAGCTCTTTTTTACGCTTGGTTTTCTGTTAATATATTCTTTTTCTGTTTGCCTTTGAATGGATAATAAAAGGGGTAAGTGATCAGATTCGATTCTTTCAAGAACTCTTAATGTTAAACAGTCATTCAAGAAATTAAACAAGTTCCCAGATGATAGAAAGTAGTTTTTGACGCTATTTCCCGAGTCCGAAATAAACGTGTAACGACATTCAAGGTCACCAATACATACACCATTGCAAATATATAAACCAAATACAGTACACATTTAAGTAGTTTTTTTTCCCATATTAATTCAACACAGTATCCTCAGAACACCTCTGTATTTTGTTGTCCACATCCTTTATATGGTTAATGTGGAGTTCACAATCATGTAGAATATCAGGGAAAATATCAGAAGTCCTTGCATTCAGATCACCACATAATAATAAAAAAATTCATCGACACATAGTGATTTCTCCACGACACATTCCTCCAACAAATCCATTCCAATTTTTGTAACCGTATAATGAGTAATATTGGGAATTGTCTGGGGGAACAAAGCACATATAAGCAGGACATTTTATTTAGTCCAAAAAATCTTTTGCAGCATAAATGATAAACAATACTTATAATCACAATCAAGCAGATGGACACAAGAAACGCAGGTTTGAGGAACCATTTATGTTCTTTGAATATGCCAGCATCAACATTGTGTACAAAAGTTTCCACTAAACACACAAAATCAAAGGATGTAACAAAGTTAACAAAATCTGCATCATTCATTTTCGACAAAAGACCACATACATTCCAATGTAGAAAGGATACAGTATTCACAAGATAGTCTACATTTCCAGAGTTTTCACTCAAAAAGCTATCTCCATTCTTGTCACTCACATAACTTTGATCATCTATTCGCACGTAATCATAGTGACTGTCATCATTCACGGCAGTTCTTACTGCTGCATTGGGGTCGCTTGAGTCAAAGTCTTCCAAAGCGTGAGACGGAAAAGCAGAAGAAACAAATTGTGCGCAGCCAACAAGCCCGGGTCTGTGAGTGGTCTTGTATCTGACACCCTAGAGTGTCAGGAGATAAGGGCCGAAACACTTGCTTGAAGGGGCTTCTCTTCTGAGGACTCTCTGCTGCCATGCTCTCCACGAGTTTCTTTCTACTGTAAGCGTGGAGAATAGCGAACCACACATTGCTTTGCTGTCTGTATCGCGCCTATAGCTGACCAATGTTTACACAACGACTACACACAGGAGTTTCCTTGACTGGTTAACCGAGAAAAGCGGAATTGTCTCTGTCCACAACACCCTGTGAGCTATTTTCTGCGAAGATTATTAGTGTGGGAATATCGTCAAGTGCCAGACAGATTCACCATCCTTCGCTTGCCGGGAACAAGTGTCTGTTCAGAAGCGCTTGAATTCTTACACATACACGAACGCACGCACGTACGCGTGCGTGCGCGCGCGCGGCGCACACACACACACACACACACACACACACACACACACACACACACACACACACACACACACATGCGCACACGCATGCACGCATGCGCGCGCACTCACAAACATGTACATAAAAGCAGAAACTTACCGTCAATACCCTCATTATGATTATTAACATTACAGATGTGGGTTTAGGTATGAACTTTTAACAGCCTGACTAATGGAAAAAAACAAAACAAAACAAGACCATCGCTTGACGAAAAACTGCTGCAACCCAAAGTCGAGTGGTGTGTGTGTGTGTGTTGTGTGTGTGTGTGTGTGTGTGTGTGTGTGTGTGTGTGTGTGTCTGTGAGAGAGAGAGAGAGAGAGAGAGAGAAGAGAGAGAGAGAGAGAGAGAGAGAGAGAAGAGAGAGAGAACGAGAAAGAGTGAGAGAGGATTGATTGAGTAAACATGACTACACAAGACACTACGCGCAAATTTACCACTTATAAAATCAATAGGGAAGAAAAGAAACATGCACAGGTACACCGGGGATGGCAAAAAACGAGAGGGGGGGGGAGAGAGAGAGAGAGAGGAGAGAGAGAGAGAGAGGGGGGAGAGAGAGAGTCGGGGCATGGGAGAGAGGAAGGGGGGAGAGGAGAGGGGAGAGAGAGAAAAGGGGAGAGAGAGGGAGGAGAGAGAAGAGTTGGATAGAGAGAGGGGGGAGGAAAGATTGGGGGGGGGGATGACTGATGGAATACATACAAAAAAACAGCTGCACAGATAATTTTGTACACAAAAATCAAAAAGCATGCACAAAGAGAGGGGGGAGATGGAGGGAGGACTGTTTAAATAATCATATATGAAGAATTGACATGCACAATAGTTTGTACATAAAAAATCAAAAAAACATGTCAAGAAACTTTTTCACATGGATTGGGCTTGTACCATAATGAACAATCTCTTTTTCCTCTCTCCTCTCTCCCCCTCTCTCCTCTCTCTCTCCCCTCTTCTCACCACACACCCCCCACACATACACACCTCCTCTCACACACCACCACAAAACCACCACAACACACACCACACACACACACACACACACACACACTAAAACACATTATTTATCTTCGAAAAAGAAGGGCCTGCATATACTTTTTAGGGGGAAACACTTTTAAAGGAAGCCAAGAAAAACTATATAAAGCAAATTTGGGGTTAAAACTTGGGTTACAGGTACTAAAAACAAATAGAAATGGTGTTGGTTTTTCTTTTTAAATAAAAATTTAAATTTAAAAAATTTGTATACAGTATTTGGGATCCTGAGGGTTTCTTCATTGTAATGGATAAGGTTCTTAAAATAAACGTATAACACGGCATTAATGCCAAACAGTGGGGATACCCCACGTTTTTGAGGAATTACAAAATTGGGGGAAAGGATAATGTTTCATTTTTGCGCTGGAGACGGGAATTTGTGCCCTTGATTCAAAAAGATGTGCGCAATTATTCAAGCGTTACCAAAAACCCTAAAACCGGAAAAAAAATCTTGACAAAATGCCCTAGATTAATTGATGTTTTGGGAAATTTTACCCAATAAAAAGGGGCATACCAGGCTAAATTTAACTCAATAAAACAAGGCCGGCTTGATTATTTCCTGACTTCCCAAACTCATCCCAAGATAAGAGATGAACTGTAGATAGTGGCTACCGATCGGACCTTTTTTTTATTTTCACTGGTTGAAAAAAGATCAGTTCAAAAGGGTGACCTTCTGGAAATTTAACAATACATTCTCAAAGATGAAAATAAAAAGCAGAAATAAAACAAAAATTTTTGGAGGTAAAAAAAAAATATGCGTTACCATTTATAAATAAAGAACTTAGTAATGTCCAAATAATGAATTACAATTCCAATTAACAAAACAATTGTTTTTCGAAGTGTTTTTGATGAATCGGGGCAAAACAATTGCTATTTTTCACCAAAAGGAAAACTAAAAAGAAAGGGAAAGTAATCTCCAAAGAAAAACCCTTGGGGGGCCAAGAAAGGGAAAAGATAACAACAATACTAGAAGAATAAGAAATGAACTGCGACACTAAGAAAAAAAAAGATGGAAGGGATAGCATACGAGAAAAAACTAGATGGTTAAAAAGGGGTAAAAAAACAGCAAATATTTTAGAACTTGGAAAAAAAAAAAATTTGTAAACAAATCGATAGTTACCTCGACAAAGGCAATGGGAAAAATATCAACCAAGAAACAATTTTGTCAGAGGTACAGACCTTTTCCACAATTTGTACATTTTGAAGAGAGGTAAAAATATTAACCTTAACCACCTTTTCCAGATCCCCCACAATAACTTGTGACGCGAGGAGACATTAAGGACCCTCACAACTGAGGCTGCAAAACACAAAAAAAATGCAAAATGACAAAAGTCCGGGGTCAGGGGATCCGTTGAATTTCTTTAATTCTTTTTGTAGACTTTGGGTCATTTCCTTGTCAGACGTTAATTCAGGCTACACTGTGGGAAATTTTCAGTCTCACAAAAACAAGGAATTATTTTGTTTCCCCAAAAGGGAAAAACCCAAACAATTTAAAAAAAGGGCCCCCAAATTTCCCCGCAAAATGTCTCCTAAAAAATAGCTTCCCTTGCATATTGAAAGTTTTAAAAACAGTCTGCCAAGATTATAAATGTCGCAAAAGGGGCTTTACAAGGTCGTTACATTGGGAAAAAATTAAGATTGCTAAGTATTAGCCCTACACTGAAAAACAGATTCCGGTCTTTTAAGTGATTGATTTTGAAAAAGATTTGACAGTGTCTTTGGGCATTGAAAAATTTTTAAAATTTTTTTAAATTTTTGGGGAGCTGTATTTTTCAGGGGTTTTCGAACATTGTATATAAATACCACATCGGCGTTCGGAAATGGTCTATTCCCCCGTTTTAAATTAAAAGGGGGATGTAGACGGGGGGACCCCTTTCCCCATTTAAATTTTTAATAGCACAGAGATTTTATCACTGAGACGAAAAAGTAAAGATGTTAAAGGTTTAGCATAAAAAAACGAATTTCTCCTGTCCAGTTTCAGCAATTCCTGTATTGAGGTTCTGAGCAGTCTCTGAAGGCAACCGTGGGTATCCTTGATGAAATAGCCCCAGATGTCAGGCTTTAAAATAATATGAAAAAACCCAACTAGTGGGGTTGGAATAGAAAAAATGTCAAATTCGTACTTTTTTTGGGGCAGAACTTCCAATGGGAACCTGGATTTTAAGGTTCTGGGATAAAATTTTTCTACTAATACGACCAAATTTGGGTGATTTAAATTTTCAGTCAAACTTTCGCGTGCAGAAACAAAACAAAGGAAAAGAAAAAAATTGACCCTTTTGGAAAAACGCAAATATTAAAAAAGTTCATCTTTTTGTTTACCTAATTTTTTTCAACTTCCGGGCCCCCCAAACCAATTTTGAAAGGGAAAGAAACGAAATGTTCCCGTTCTTTTTGGGGGGAAACACAATAAAAAAAGAAATCATAATTTTATTGAAAATTTTAAAATGGAATGAAAATGAGAACATATTTAAAATACTTGAGACACTGAAGATTACTGGTTAAGACGGTTAAAAATTTCCCGAACAGAATTTTGTATTTCATATATCCTTGTATCCAGCCATAACAAATGAAAACGCTCGGAGGTGATACTCTACGGGTACTCCAACGACTCGTAATCCATTCTGGCTTATGTTGTTTGACACATAAAAGTTCTGCTCAAGTGAAACTTTAAAAAAAAGAATTTTTTTTCGGAAGTATTCATTAAAAATGTAAAAATAAAAAGGGGGCAATAAGGTACTCATAAAAATGGATAAAGCGGGGTAACAAAAAAAAAACAGGGAAAGGATGCAAAGAAATTTTCTGTCCTTTAATATTTTAAAAGGGAAAACTCAAAAGTTACAAACACTATTTTTTTTCATATGAGGGAACACAGGGCTATTAAAAAAATCCAAAAAATTCTCAAATTACAGAAAGACTAGCCATTATTGAAGGGAAAAAAATAGGACCTTTATCCAAAAGATAACAAAGATTAAATCGATCCACTTGGTTCTAAAATTACACCAGCCGTGATTAAGGGGAAGTCTGATACTGGCTCAAGTGGAAAAATCTTTTTAAAAACCCCTTAAAAATTACTACAATACTCAATGAGATGGTTCCAGTTCAGACTTTTACACCTTTTTCCCCACACAAAAAATTTCTTTCCCTGGGAAACCACAAAACTCCCCACAAGTAATTTTTGTAACTCAGAAACGCAGACAATTCAGCATTTTTTTGGAATTGCATTTTAATTTAAAATTTCGGCTGACTTGAATCTGTTTTTTTGGAATAAATGTCCCATTCCTAAGCTAATATTAAACGAAAAACTAATTTTGTTTGGTTGTGCAAAAGTAAAAAAAGACAACCTTTTAAATTTTATATACTATTTGCCAAAAATTTTTATCTATAAAAGCAAGTACACAATTTGAACCCCACAAAGCCTAGTTTCATCAATGTTTAAAAAAAGGGAAGAACAAAAAAATTTATCCAAACTGTAGGGAAAACCAGAATTCGAGCTAACTGGAAAAAATTTGCCTTTATTTATGTAAAATTTTAAACCCTTTTTGGGGTAAATCATGTTGCCCGGGCGATGGGGTGGTGGGGTAATCTCTCCCTTGCAAAGGAAAAATTTTCCCCATAGGCTCACGTATTAAAAAAAAAGTTATTATGCCCTTGGTAATAGTTCTATTATTACCTGTTTTTTAATAGAGGGTTGGGGCCCCCATCGCCATCACCTAAATTCAAACACACATTAATTGTTTCTGAAAACAGTTTTTGTTTTCCCCACATGGTCTTGTTTTTTTGGCTTTGTTTTGGGAAATATTAAAAAATAATTTAAAAAAAAAAAAAAAAAAAAAAAAAAACACATATACCGGAACGAGATGATGGGGCGGGTAGGGGGAGAGGGGAGAGAGAAGAAGAGAGAGAGAGAGAGAGAAGAGAAGAGAGAGAGAGAGAAAAAGAGAGAGGCGAACTGAAAAAGACGTGCATGCAGACTTCACAGAACAAAAAAAGATCACACACCACCCAAAACCCCACACACCCACACACCCCACACACACATACCAAAAAAAAAAAAATACACGGGCCCCGGCTACGAGATGGGGGTCGGGAGGGAAGGGGGGGGAGAGGAAAGAGCAGAGAGAAGGGGGGGGAAAAGAGAGGAGAGAGAGAAAAGAAAGAGAGAAAGGAGAGAGAAGAGAGAGAGAGAGAGAAACGAATTGAAACGACGTGCAGCAACAAACAGAAAAAAACAAATCACAACCCCCACACACCCCACCCACACACCAACACACAACACCAAAACCCCACACACCACAAACACACACACACACACAAAAGCACGCGCGCACACACACACGCACGACGCCACACGCCACACACACGCACACACCCCACCACACACACACACACACCACACACACCACACCCCACCCCCAAAACACCCAAAACACACACGGGGGTAATCACGAAAACCTTTAAGGTAAAGCCTGGTTCTGTGCAATCCACTTCCATCACATTACTGTTTTAGTCCTTTTAATTCAACACAAACTGTTTGTCTGCACATTCCCCGGTGCGAGTCCCACACTCTCAGATCAGCGCTTTGTTTGGGGTTACAGAATTTTGGTTTTTTTTTTGAAAAAACCCTTTTGGACAGGGCCCCTTTTTTGCCCCCTTTT
>JAFLJL010004614.1:0-15000 GCA_018398815.1 Conus ventricosus
GTCGATATCATTGGCAATATTACCGTGGGACATATCACAGAAGGAATCAGTTTCGACAGTCATCGACACTCATTTCGCCCCTTGCGCGCACACACACGCTAGAACTCCCATAGCCTACCACTGAGGAACGATTGGAAAGAAAGGCAATCCTTGATGGACTAAAGTAGTTCTTACTAGGCGCAGTTGTTTCCCCATATTGAAAGGCATGCGGTGTCTGAGACAGGATGCGTGCGTGCGTTCGCGCGCGCGCGCGCGTTGGTGTGTGTGTGTGTGTGTGTGTGTGTGTGTGTGTGTGGTGTGTGTGGTGTTTTGTACACAGGTACGCAATGTTCTACCGAAATGTCACATGACTATGTGAAACGAAAGAAAAGGAATGGGCGACTGTTGTTGTTGTTGTTGTTGTTGTTTCACATCAGGTTTTCAATAAAAGAAATTACAGAGAAAGCACGAAGACAATATTAGAATGCACAAACTGGATCAATAATTGAAATGAATAAGAAAAGAAAACCGTTGAACACGTAAGCAATGTACAATAAATGAGAGAGAGAGAGAGAGAGATACAGAGACAGAGACAGAGAGAGACACAGAGAGAGAGCGAGGAGGGGGGAGGGAGGGAAGGAGGCAGGGAAGGAGACAGACAGACAGAGAGAAGACAGACAGACAGACAGACATTATAGCAGCTCACTGATTTGCTGTTTATAAAATACATGTCTGCCGGCCTCAATTAAATTCAGTGGTCTGTTTTCAGTTAATGCTTGTTGTTTTGCGGAATCATCAAAAGGTGGGAAAAAAATCAGATCAATGCTCATGCACGAGAGAGAGAGAGAGAGAGAGAGAGAGAGAGAGAGAGACAGAGAGACAGAGACAGAGACAGAGAGACAGACAGAGACAGAGAGAGAGACAGAGAGCAAACAAGGGGGGGGGGGGGGGGGGGGGGGGGGGGGAGAACCGGAAGAAAATTTTCTCTGTCAACAAAAGCACATCCCTTATACATACTCTCAAGAACACATGTAGGCCTAAGTGCATGCAACGCGCGCGCGCGCACACACACATACACACACGCACGCGCGCGCGCACCACACACACACACACACACACACACACACACACACACACACACACACACACACACACACACACACACACGCCACACAGTGGCGCACGCACGCGTATGAGCACGTGCGCGCACGCTTTTGTGTACACACATACACACGCGAGCGTGCGCTTACTTGCTTGCACGCACGTACACACGCACGCTCCCCACCCACGAGCGGACAAATATATAAAAAGATATAGGCCTGTTGGACGTCTGATTTCACTAAGTCTTTCAACTATGTATAGTCGAAAAAGAATAGCTTCCAATTATGTGTTGACAGCACATAACATCGACTCATATTCTTTTGTGTCTCGTCGACTTTCCTTAGCACAGCTGCACAAGAATCTGTTAATTAAGTTGCCGTAGTGAACATATGAATTTATTTCTTTATCAAGCAGCCCCTTATTTATCTATTTTGACATCGCCCTTTGTCCCCTGATTAGTGATGTTGTTTATTTTGCTTTTAAGAGAACTGAATTTGTCTAAACCATATCAGATTTTACATTAACGCACATATGCAAAAGGTCCGGACACACAGACGCATTCGCCTAAGTGTATACGAACACACTCTTGCGCGTCACCCATCCATCCCCCCCCCCCCCCCCCCCCCCCCCCCCCCCCCCCTCCACCCCTCCCTCCACGCCCTTCCACCACCTTTCTTCCCCACCTCTCCTCTCCTCTCACTCTCTCTCCTCTCTCTCTCTCTCTATTACTCACTTATTTTGCGCGCACCACACACACACACAATAATATATATAATAGAAGAGAGAGAGAGAGAGAGAGAGAGAGAGAGAGAGAGAGAGAGAGAGGAGGAGAGAGAGAGAGAGCGAGAGAGAGAGGAGAGAGATTCGGATTCGGACAATTTAATCATGCATAGGCCATTGCCCCTCATGATGGGGTACACTTTCCAGTTGAAAAAACTTTACAAACTTTGCATCTTTCTTATAAATTATACACCAGTCATATATGCACACATATTTCAAGATATTAAGACATAGCTGCAGATCGTATTTTAAACGCTTTGTACAAGAATATTGATACATTTCTGACAATGTTTTCATTTTTAGAGACGCCAACAGTAAAGTCAATCGAAACTGGCTGGGATGCTTATAAAATTTTAAAGGTATATATCGTTTTCGTAAATCATTTAATGTTGGACAGCACAAAAGAAATGAATTTCATTCTTCCTTAGTAATTCTACACAATGGACAAATCAAATCTGTTTCTGTATGTGTTCTATAACGCTAGTAGTGACACGCAATTTCAGACACACCAAACCTATATCTTGTCAATATAAATTTCAAGTGCCTATCTAATTTCAACTTCAAGTAGGTTTTATCATCATTTACAGTACAAAACGTTCTATATGTTTGAAACCGTTCACTGTTATTTACTGGAAGTCCCATTCTTGCCACCTACACAATATCAATCTGTCTTTAAAATGATTCAAAAAGAGACTTATTTCTTCAACTCCTTGGTTCACCCATACGTAGCCAAAACCATACGTATATAATTTGCATCGAATATTTGAAACCCAATTTCTTTTATTCCGCACATCTAAATCAAATAACATTCATAGGCTTTCCGCGGTAATCTGCATTCTTCTAATCGTGTTAATTTTAACCAGTATCTAATACACTGCACTGCTGAATTTATATAGATAGGATACCTGTTCGTCTCCCCATAGATAAGATCATTTGGTGTTCTCATTTCAACTCCTAAGAACTTTTTAAGTGCGAACATATGTAATTTTTCAGGATAAAGAGCTGCATTTTCAAGACCCCATATCTCGGCACCATATTGAACAATCGGTTGAATTTGAGCGTCAAATAACTTTAAATAAAGATCAAGAGAATTATTCTTCAATTTGTACAAATTTTGCAATACACACAATAATGGCCCTCTTGGCTCTGCTTACAAGATCCTGGCTGGCATGCTGCAGTAAAACTCAGCCTCGTGGAGAAATAGATTCCTAAATATTTATATATATTTACCACAGGCATTAAGACCCCATTATAATTCCATCTTTCTCTGGCTGCCAAATATCCTCCTTTTCTAAACACCACTATATTGCTTTTGTTCATATTTACATTCAAATGAAGTTCTGATGCTGAGCGATGAAGACTATTTAACTGCGTTTGTAAGCCAACAACTGTTTCAGACAATAAAACTACATCATCTGCCATAACAAAATGAATAATTCAAAATAATCATATGTAAACACTTGCACCATGTCTCCCACACCTGATTACTTCTAATGCCAGTTCATTGATGAATAATGAAAATAATACCGGACTAGTAACATCTCCTTGTTTCACGCCCCGTGTACAGCTAATATAGTCTGTCAACGTATCCCCAGATCGGATTCTACTTTTGACATTTATGTACATACTATTAATACACCGAAAAAGTTTCCCTTTATTCCATTTTTTTAAAAGAATAGGCCATAGTAAATTGTCTTTCAATAGAGTCGAAAGCTTTCTCAAAATCAACAAAGCTACATAGAGTTTACGATTCATACAAAAATTGTTTTTGTATTAAGGCTACCAGCGTGAACATATGATCGATGGTGGAATAGCCTTTTTGAAACCTGCCTGATGTTCACCTGTAAGGTTTTGCTCTTCTATCCATTCCTGTAATCGGTTGTTTATTATAGTGCTGTAAATCTGCTGCTTGTATCACATAAAGATATGCCTCTATAGTTGTTTGGATCGTTTGGGTTTCCTTTTTTTAAATAGAGGAACAACAATGGATTTTGTCCAGTTATCCGGAAATACACCTTTATCAAATAAAGTATTTCACAACTTGACGAAAAAATCAACTACTGGCTCTCCAACATTTTTAATCATTTCCCCGATAATCTCGTCGGGTCCAGCAGCTTGCCATTCTTTAATTTTCTTATGGCGAAAAGAAACTTCTTCCCTAGATATAGGGCGATTCATGTAAGCATTTTCCTCTTGTTCGTCATCCATTCTATTTACAACTGTATAATTTTCTTCTGTTACCATATCTCTTTCAAGCAGACCTTTAAAGTGCTCAAACCAATCATCTGTTGTAACATTATTAGTTTGCTTCTTCTAACAGAAATTCTACGTATATTTTCCCAGAATTCTTTTGATTATTAATGGACTCAGTTAATTTATCCAGTAATAAATCATTATGCTCTTTTTCTTTTCGCTGTAGAAGATTCTTATATTCTCTTCTTGCTACACAGTAAACGTCACTGTCGCTGGATCTTTCGTTGTGCAAAAAACTCGTAATAAACGTTTTGCTTTTGCCTTACTTGATTTACATTCTTTATCATACCAGTCACTGTTTTTACTTGAATTGTCAAAATAAATTCGTTTCTTCATACAAGCTCCATAAGTTTTGACAGTTTGAATAAAAGCATTCAAAGCTTCATTGTGGTCATGGTCAATCAAATTAAAGGCATAATTAAGTAAACTTAACACTTCAGAAGAATGCATTACGTCTATATAAGATTGTGATACATCGCAATTCACACGAACTTTTCAATATACTTATTAACATTTTCAGCTCTAGCAGAAGGTTTAGTATTGTTAACCACATTCAAATAAAATTCAAGTGGTAATTTAAGTGATCAGATTCCAGTCTCTCTGAAACTACTAATTTACAAGAGGAGGAAACAACGAAGAATAATTCCTTAGATAGCAAGAAATAATCATTGACATTATTTCCAGTTTGAGACACAAACGTGTAGTGTCCATCAAGGTCTCCATTACATACACCATTAAGAATATAAAAACCAAGAGCAGCGCACATATTCAACAAACTTTTCCCATAGTGATTCAGTACCTGGTCAGACCGATTTTCTATCAGAATATACAGAGCGACTTTCGATATTAGTACCAAATTCATCATGATGTAAAATATCGGGAGAAAAATTTGCAGTTCTATGTTTAAGTCACCAAGAGGATCACATGCACGTTAACATGTTCAAGCATACAGTCAACAATACATTCTTCAAGTGAACTAATGCCATTATCAATATCTAAGTAAGTATACAAAGGCGAGCCTTCAGGTGGTACATAAAACACACATACAAAACATTATCTGTTAAACCAAGTAAATTCTTTTCAATCAGAAACAAAAGCACATTGGGATTATCAACTTTGATTTCATGAATGAAAGGCATCATCTCATTCCTAACGAGGCACATAATGCCCCCGGATCGTCTCCCTTGACTTGAAAGTTTTAACGCTGGTTTCATAAACATTGTATAGTTTGTGAAAATGTTAAACGTCAGATTCTCTACAAACGTTTCTACGAGACATATAAAGTCGAATTTGAATAGATACGACAAGAAAATCTCTTTGATGAATTTTAGAAAGGAGTCCATTCACATTCAGTGTAAAAAGGAATAACTATTACAATCACAAGCAATACTGTGTGAACTAGAAAATATCGATGATACATTATCCTTCATATCAACATCATTTGTTCCGCGGTCATCCATGCGTTCATGTACACTCTCGCAAACATCACTTTCCACACTGACATCACTTCTTTCCTTTTGATACAAACCCGCCACCACCTGTTTTTTCATTGACTTCATGAAACACATCATTGTTTACTTCATTGTAGACATGTACATCTTCTTTCTCGCTCATTACACCAGTACGCTTGTTTAATGTACAAGAATGAGAAAAAAACAACATTATCAAAAGAAGAAACACAAACATTATTAGAAGAATGATTGAAATCAAATCGTTTCATCCGTGATCATATCTGACCCTCGCCCTTTCACCCCGGACAACCCAATGCTTGCTAAGTTTGTCATCGTGCTCATGTTTCACCGGCGCACGACTCCGTTTCTGTAAAACTCCGTGCCTGTTTTGCGCGAGTAGTAGCGTGCACCGCTCAGTTGCCGGTGTCACTGCGGCAGGCCTCCCCCCTATTTAAATTTCCCGGAGATTTTGTCCATCGACAAGTCCAAACTTTTTTCCATCAATAAGGAGATGGTCGAACACCATAGTGGCACGCTTTCCCTCACTACGTGCTTTCTTGAGATGATGGGTGAGCTGTCTCCTTATCTCCCTGACTCGGAACGAGAAGTCCTCTCCCAAGAACACCTGTGTACCTCTAAGTTTCTGTTTTGCCTTTAACATTTTTTCCTTGTCCTGAAAAAGGTGCATCGTCCGATGATTGGAGAGTTTGGCTTCGAATTTAGACGATGAACACGGTCGAACTGGATATCTTCACTGATTTCAAGCTTTTCCTTGAGCAGGTCCTTCACAACACCTTCACAGTCCTGCGGTGTCTCGTTATCTCTGCGGGAAAGTCCATAAAAAAATGACGTTCCGTTTCGAACGTCCCTCCAGATCGTCTGTCTTCCTCTCCAAGTCCTGGATCCTCTTCGTCAAGGTGTCGTTGGCGTGCCGTAGGTCCGCGTTCTCGTGCTGAAGGTCCTTCACCCTCTTCCTTCAGGGATTCCACGTCACCATGTAGAGCAGCAAAACCGTCACGGAATTCCTTCATCTCCGCCTTCATGTCGTCGAACTTTGCATTGAGAGTCTGAAGCATGGACATGACGTCCATCATGGTGGGTTCTGCTGCAGACGACGCAGCAGTGGAAGTGCTGGATGAAGTGCTGTCAGATCTGCCCGTACTGGTTCTTCGTCCCGCTCCACTGGCCAGGCTGGACTGTCGCAGAGTGTTCTTGGTTGCCCAGGGTTTTGCTCAACATCACCGCACCGCAGTAAAAAAAAAAAATCCCCCAAAACAAGTAAGTGAGGAGGCAGCCAACAACTACACCGTCTGCAACACTCCGAACTCTCAATGTCCTCTTCCGCATGTCGGCTCCGTTTCTTGCCCGCTTCAACATGAAGGCCACAAAGATAGGCACAAAACATCCACATCGTACGCGGAAATCCTGATATGCAGAAGGCATGGTACCTTAGCAGCTACCATACAAAGACTTGGGGTGACGTAACGTCTCAATCAGCAGTTTTTAACTGTTAACTGCAAAGCAAATTAACCGTGTCTTCTACTCTGAACACAGTTCAAGATCCCCCCGAGAGAGAGAGAGAAAGATAAGATAAGATAAGATAAAATAAGATAAGATAAAAAAAATATTTATTTACGAGGATAGTAGACAAGCAATGACGCGCTTTTTTTCTACATCCAGTCCTCCCCCTGAGTAGGACTACAACATGCAGTGAAATAAAATGATGTATGAAAGCAAACAAACAAATAAACAAACAAAGCTGTCATCCAATCATAATAGAACTTCAAATGAAAAGAAAAGAGAAATAAGGAGAGAGAAAAAACAATGAAGGGGAAGAAGAGGAGTGGGCTGGGGGAGCATATACAAATGTACTAAAACGTACAATTAGCATGTATGAAAACAGACAATAAATGAAGGAATATGACAAGAGTACGCACAGAATTTGGAACACACACACACACACACACACACACACACACACACACACACACACACACACACACAGAAAGAGAGAGAGAGAGAGAGAGAGAGAGAGAGAGAGAGAGAGAGAGAGAGAGAGAGAGAGAGAGGCAGACAAACGGGACAGAGAAGAAGAAGAAGAAGATGATGATGAGATGATGATGATGATGATATGATGATGATGATGATGATGATGATGGATGATGAACAAGAACAAGAAGAAGAAGAAGAAGGAGACAAGACAAAGACAAGACAAATTCTTTATTTACGAGGATAATAGATAAGCACTAACGTGCTTTTTTACATCCAGTCCTCGCCCTGAGTAGGGACTACAACATGCAGTGAAATCAATTAATGTAAGAAATCAAAGAAGCAAGCAAAGCGGTCATGTAATCATAGAGGAACATCAAATGAAAATAGAAGATTAAATGAAAACAAAACAAAAAATAAGAATAATAATAACAAAACAACAACAAAAAATAATAATAACAAAAAAAATAAAATAAATAAAAATGAGAATAATAATAATGAAGAGGAAGGAGAGAGCGGGGGTAGGGAGTGAGGTGGGCTGGGAAACATATGTAAGTGTACTACAACGTACAAGATTGGCATGCATGAAAACAGACAGTGAAGTGAATATGACAAGTGCGTACATATTTTTGAACACACAAATACACGCACGTTTGCACGCCATAGAGAGAGAGGGGAGAGAAGAGAGAGAGAGAGAGAGAGAGGAGAAAAGAGAGAGGAGAAGAGAGAGAGAGAGAGAGAAGAGAGAGAGAGAAGAGAGAGAGAGAGAGAGAGAGCAAGGCACCACATGCATTCATTTTTCGCAAGGCATGAAAATACGTAGAACGTATTAAGCAAAGTGAGATGACATTGGGGGGGGGGGGGGGGGGGGGGGGTGGGGGGGGGGAAGAAAAAAAAAAAAAAGAGAGAGAGAGAGAGAGAGAGAGAGAGAGAGAGAGAGAGAGAGAGAGAGAGAGAGAGAGAGAGAGGATGGAAGGGAGAGGGGGAACAGCATGAGATGTAATGATTTGAAATGGAACTGTACTAAAACGTACAATAATTAGCCTGTATAAAATCAGACAGTTAAATGAACATGACAAAATATGTACGGAATTCGGAACATACACACGCACACATGCACAGACAGAGACAGAGAGAGAGAGAGAGAGGAGAGAGAGAGAGAGAGAGAGAGAGAGTTAAAAAGGGACAACATATAATCATTTTTCATAAGATTATATCCATATGCACACATATATATACCCACACACACACATATGCATACACACACACACACACACACACACACACACACACACACACACACACACACACACACACATATATATATATATATATATATGTATATATATATATATATATATATATATATATATATATATATATATATATATATATATCCATACATATACATATACACACATACATGTACATACATACATACACGCACACACATACACATACATGCGCACACGTACATATATATATACACACATACATACATACATACAAACATACTACATACATACACACACACTGGTGATAATATATATATATATATATATATATCAAGATACTTGATACATGAAAAAAAAGAAGAAGAAAATTTTTTAGAAAAGACAAATTGGTTAAATACATGAAAATGATTTATGCTTTTGAGATTACTTGGTATTACTTATGGTTTTTTTTTTATTTTTATTTATGTTTCTTTTTTATTATTTTTTACCGCAGAAGATGGGTAAGTAAGTGTTTTGAAAGTTGTGGTACAATGGATTTGTTTGATGTATTCTGGAAGGGAGTCCCACAAAGAGGTTCCCGAGTACGTTAGACTTGATTTAAATAGGTCAATTCTGGGGATTGGGATATGGAGTTTGTGGGAGCTTCTCGACGAGACTTTTGAGAATCGTCTCATTAAAGTTGTTGGAGCATTCCCGGTCAGAATCTTGTGCATCATTAGCCCTTTGTTGTATTTGAGTCTCTGGCTGAATGGAAGAATGTGAAGATGTTTATAATCAGAGCTTTCGAGGCTAGTTTTCTCAGAAGGATTAGTTTGAGCGCTCGTTTATGTAGGCTGAACAATGGTTTTAGTGTGTTTGCACTTGCAGAATCCCAATAGTCGATGCATAATCAACATGAGACTGAATATGAGCATGGAAAAAAAGTTTTCGTGAATGAAGGTCAAGAAAGTGTTTGATTTTGGTGAGCTGATAGACTTTCTGGGAGAGCTTTTTGCATAGTAACGTTATGTGGGGATTCCAGCTGAGACTATTGTCAATTATTAGTCCTAATACTTTATGATGAGGACTTGTTCCACAAGTACATTATTGAGGTGTATATGAGGGAAATCATTGGTGAGCTTTTGTCTTTTTTGCCTAGTTGTAATGTACATGAGTTTTGTTTTTTGAGGGTGAAGTGACATATGATTTAGTTTGGTCCATTTACAAGGTCGTTGGTACTCTCTTGCAAATGTTTTGAAAGACTGGAAGGATCATTATGGCTGGTGTGAATTGTGGTGTCATCTTGCAAAGAGGTCGCATGTAGATCTCACATGTAGGGGTAGGTCATTAATGTAGATTGAGAAGAGTAGCGGGCCTAAAATGGAGCCTTGTGGAACGCCATACTTAAGAGTTGTTATAGAAGAGACAGCCGTCCCCGATAAGACGCATTGTTGTCGTTTTGTGATGTATGATTTTAGAAGGATAAGGCGGATTTTGAAGACCGTATATCTCCAGTTTTCGAATAAGGAGATTGTGGTCAATGACATCGAATGCTTTTTAAAATCAACGAATAAGACACCACAATATCTGTTGTTATTAATATTATTAAGCCACACATCTAACAAGATTGATTAATGCAGAATGGCAGGAATGTTTCTGTCTGAAACCAACTGTCCGGGATGGAGCAAATCGTACTTGTTGAAGTAATGAAGGATGTGTTTATTTAAATGCTTTTCTAGAGGTTTGGAAAGGATAGATAAGATTGATATTGGTCTGTAGTTTGAAGGATCAGTATTATCACCAGATTTATGAATGGGTATAACTTTTGCTTTTTTGAACGCATTAGGAAAATACTTTTATCTATGCACAGATTAGGAAGTGCACAAACACATTTCGAGGACTGTGTACACCTAAGTTATAGACGTTTCCTTTGTATTTGTGTGCGCTTGTGTCAGCCAGTCTTAAACTTGGTTTATCCATGTGTTCCTCACATGCCTGACACATGTTACAACACCGTGTTAATTCACAGCGTGCTGAGCTCAGAATCTCCCAATTTGGAAACGAGTAGGTGAGCAAGACGGGGAGAGGTGGCCGGGTCGAGGAGGTGTACCAGTGGATACATAGCACCGTGTCAATATGTTGGAAGGCCCGCAGAGAATAAAGCTTTCCCAGCACTAACTGTCACGTGCACACACTTATTCTGAACAAAACCCAAGCAAGTTCTTTACCTCTCACGCTCGAGAGTTCAGTGGGACGATGATGCGCACCGGTATTTTTAAATTGATGACGAACAGTTGGTTACATCTTGTACAATTGAAAAGACACAGTTCGGTGTGTTCAGAGCGCTGACCTTTGGTGCGATTTTCAGTCTTTTGCAGACAAACTGAGGTGAGTTTTTTCAGATGAGGAAAATGACGTTCCGACCTTGTTACATAGGCGATGTTGAATGACCTCGTAAGAGGGGTCGTTGAAAAGGAACCAGGAAATGGGGAACAGGTCGGGGAGGGACAGTCACACTGGGAGTGGAGGAATGCTGCGAATTTTCAGAGGATTGCAGTGATATTGTTATCCATGCTGAAAATGTGGCTTTTGAGTTTTCTAAAAGGTTTAGGCCGCACTGATGTAGTGTCTGTAATATGCGGGACAGATCAGTCATCTGTATCTGTATGATTTCGTTCCTACATCCAGGAATCTGGCGTCGAAGCAACGGTGGGGTGCGCAGCGAAAAAGTTAGTGGCGTTGGACGTTGGCCACCGCCTGCTTGAAGGCCTCAGTATTACCTGAGTGCACAATACTATTCACAGAATCACAGAATCACAGAAATGTATGGCTATAGGCTAATAGCCTTTTGCCCTCATAATCAGTATCCGTTTATGTGCTTTTAGATCACTTTCTCGTGAAAGTCCCATGGCTTAAGTCTGGCATAGTGTATACTACATTTATCATCATCTTAATAAAGATCCAACTCAGTGGAAAATACCTGGTCTTTAAACTTTTTGTCAATTTGATTTTTAAATGCGTTTACTGATGGCGCGTTGATAATGTCATCGGAAAGGTTATTCCACAGATTAATGATACGATTAGTAAAAAATTTGCGAAACTGGTTAGTTGCAAATTAGTTTTGGTTATTTTTAAGTTATGTCCTCGAGTCTTTTCATAGTTAGCCATAGTGAACAAGGAAGAGGTGGTGCAAGGATCATAAATATTGTGCATAATTTTGTATACTTCGATGAGATCACCTCTTAGTCTTCTGAATTCTAGGCTAGGCAACCTAAACAGAGATAGGCGCTCCTTATAACTAAGATCATGAGTACTCGTTCTAGTTATACACTTGGTAAATCTTCGTTGAACACCTTCAATCATATTTATATGTTTTTTTAGATAGGGGCACCATACTGAGTTTCCATATTCAATAATTGGTCTCACTAGAGCTTTGAACAATGGAATCATAATTTCAGGAGATTTATTTGTAATAGTCCTTACAAGAAGACCAGCCATTTGATTACCTTTTTCACAATGGTGTTTATATGAGTCTCAAAGTTCAAATCTGGGTCCATGGTGACACCTAAATCCTTCTCAGCAATAGTACTTTCCAGTGTTCTATTAACCCCATTTTCCAGTATTGTGTACTGATAGTGTGGATTATTCTTTCCAAGGTGCAGAACTTTGCATTTCTCGCTATTAAACTGCAATAGCCAAGTATTTGTCCATTTCACTAGATTGTGTATACACAATTGTAAATGATCTCTGTCTTCGATATTTCGGATGGCAGAGTAAGCCTTGGTGTCGTCTGCAAAGATTTTTACTTTACAATCTACCTCCTCAGGCATATCATTTATAAAGTATATGAACAAGGTCGGTCCGAGAACACTACCTTGTGGTACTCCACTAGTCACGTTGACCTTCGATGATTTACTACTGTTTACACTTACAAACTGTGATCTCCATTTAAGAAATCTCTAATCCACAATAGTAACTTGCCTTTTATACCGTAGCCTCCCAGTTTATTTATCAGTCTTTGGTGTGGAACTGTATCAAATGCTTTCCTCAAGTCTAGGTAGACTGCGTCAACTGGTATTTTCTCATCCAATGTAACTAACCAATCTTGTAAAGTAACAAGTAGTTGTGTAACACATGAACGCCCCGTGGTAAATCCAAATTGTTCTCTAGATAACAGGTCATGTTTGGTTAAGTGCTGGCAAAGAGCGTCTCTAATAAAACCCTCGAAAACTTTACAGACAACAGATGTTAGGCTGACTGGACGGTAGTTTCCTGCTGAGTTCTTGTTTCCTTTCTTAAAAATAGGACGTACTTCTGCTTCTTTCCAATCTTTCGGTATTACACCCTTTTCTTGTGTTCTATCGAATAATGTCTTCAATGGTAAGCGATGACGTTAGCCAGCTCCTTCAGTACTCTTGGGTGAATCTCGTCAGGTCCTGGGGACTTCGATGGGTTTAAATTCTTTAATGTTTTTTCCATCTGGTCGGTTGTGATCTCCACTTTTGTTAATTCTGTAACCTCTTTTTTACATGAAAACTCTGGAACGTTTATGTTACTTTCCTCAGTAAAAACACTGGCAAAGAAGCTGTTTAGTACACTTGCTTTTTCAGAATCATTTTGTGTTAAGGTACCATCTTCCTTTAGTAAATTAGCTATCGATTCTTTTGGTATGGTTTTACTCGTAACATAACGGAAAAATCCTTTTGGGTTTTGCTTAGATTCTTTAGCCAGTTTAGCCTCCTTTGCTTTTACATTTTTCCTTGTCCCCCATGTTACTTGGTTTCTAGCTCTTGCATACAGTTTGTAGTTTTCATTTGTGGGGTATTTCTTGTACCTTTGAAGGCTCTGCGCTTAAGGTGAATTTTATCTAAGAGAGATTGGGGAATGGGGTCTCGTCTTGGTTTGTTGGTTGGTCCTTGTTTAAAAGACTTTTTAGGAATAAATTTGTCCATTGACTTAATAAGTACATTATGAATAATCCCCCAAATTTCATCCACTGGTGCTTCATTGGTCAAAAGGTCATTCCAATTTATCTCTCCTACATGTTTCCTCATGCCTTCCGTAATCTCCTTTATCCAGTTGATACTTCACAGAGTGACCAGATTCAGAGTATTCCTTACTGACTTGAACATCGAAGTAAAGAGCTGAGTGGTGGCTTTTCCCCAGTGGGGGCCAATGCTCCAGATTGACGACATCCTCGTGCGAGTTTGTAAGCAATAAGTCTAACACATTGGGTGTTTGTAAACCTCTGTAATGAGTAGGTTCAGAAGTCATTTGGGTGATGTAATTTTGCTGTACACACTCCAAAAATTTCGTAGCTGGGTGATCCTCGTTCTTACAACTTACTGCGTTTCTCCAATCAATTTCTGGATAGTTAAAGTCTCCTGTAATAATAATGTTTTTAAAATGCTAAATACATAATTTATTAGTTTAGTTAATTAGAGTGGTCCTCGTACTCAGAATTGGGAGATCTATACACTACTCCAAAAATGAGGTGTTCGTTACTGCCAGGTAATGATACTCTGCAGAAAACCGAAGGAGAAAAGATTTTTCAATTTCCGTTATTCTGGAAACCTCCCATCCCTCCTTTACAAATAAACTAACACCTCTTCCCTTGTCATCAATAAAGTTCGTCAAATTCCCGTGTCACTGTCAGGCATATGGCATTTATTGGATCTAATAAATTAACATAGCCTAATTAAAGTGATTGCATCCATCGTCGTGTTGTTGTTTTTTTTTTCCAAGGCAATATCAACATTTATCTCCAGAAGAGAAGATAATCTGGCGACTTTAAGAAGCTCAGAGACTAATTCAGGAAGCATCTTTACCTCAGTAAATTATTTTCTGTCATGAGGGTAAATGTGAATATAAAGTTTTTTTTCTTTTTAACAAAAACAAACAAACAAACAAAATTCACTACTTATGAACTTGGTAGACAAATAAATGAAGATTTTCTATTTTGCAGTTTGTTTCCCCCAAGTACTTCAGTTTGTGTCATTAGCAGGGCTGTCCACAGTTTTGGTATGTAAGGGGGCCCAAGACCCCCAGTTCCTCCCAGATCAAATTTGTAAAGGGTTTCTGACACTCGCCGCTGTCACCTATGTCTGAATGTTTGTGATTGTTGAGTCGCTTCTGCTATTTACATATTCAGTTCCCTTTCATTTTCATTATAAAGCATCCAGGATATTACTTAACACACACATCCTTTCTCTCTCTCTCTTTCTCTCTCTCTC
>JAFLJL010004615.1:0-16053 GCA_018398815.1 Conus ventricosus
ATTATTCATCCTTCTCTCACTCATATCAAATTTTCCTTTAAGGATCGAACTTGGTACAACAACCATTACTTACGACTGCACACATTTACAAAAAAATAATCATGGCACAATATCCACACCTTTTATAAACATTCAAAATACACAATTCCCCAAACCCACGCATCCAAACGACTAATCATGCATACCCCACGCCGCAAACATAAAACTCTCTTTCCCCCCTTGCACGCACAAACAGACGGTGGCCGAAGAATGCGAGACCGGCAATTTGTGACAGGGGGGACGAGCGGACCAAGCAATTTACCAACCCTGAATCCCAGTTCTACTCCCATCCCCACCGACTACCAACCATCACCAGATGCACAAAAAGGAGAAAAAATTTGGATATAATTTTGACTGGCCAGGATAAAGATTGAATTAACCAGAAAAGTGGTCTCAACAATATTTTTTTAAATAATTTTGAAAAACCAAAGGAAATTGCGCAAAAGAGAATTACCGCAACAAAAAAACAAAAAACCACGAAACTGATGCTTACCAGCTACCCGGGGGTGACCCAAAGTGGCGGGTCGAAGCGACTCTCTGCCCTCTGTCCAGTCGATAGGACCAGCAGAGCAGATGCGGAAAAGATGACGTATGTGATGTCCCTCCCCTACAGGCCGACTGTGGGATGAAGGTACCGACCGTACCTTCGACGAAATGGTGAAGAACCAATAACAGAGCAGGCGCTCTCAGGGACATCTTCCGCTCGAGTGAAGAGAAAAACCTGCCACCCTACGTCCCGTGAGAATACTCAAGCCTAAAGGACTGTTTCACGTGCGGCAGGTAAAAAAGACAGGCGAGAGGCCGATAGATACAGCCAGCTCAAGCGAAAGGTACCAGCCACCCGTGAACCTGCAGGATGAATTGCAGGGGCAGTGGAATTAGAGAGAGAGAGAGAGAGAAGAAGTAAACCTAACCTGAGCTGAACGTCATTAAGGTGCAAACGCACCACAAGCCACATTAAGGGACGGATACACGACAACAACAACGACAATAAATAAATGAATAATTCTACTACCCCTAGAGGGGTCAATCGTCATAGGCCTCGTGACAAACTCGTGACGGGAGCGGTGAGAGCTGCACAGCGTTTTCTCCCGGGTGTTCGCTACACACTGTAGCGACAGGGAGTGGTGCGGAGACTGATCTACACACTGTAGCGACAGGGAGTGCTGCGGAGACTGATCTACACAACTGCAGCGACAGGAGTGCTGCGGAGACTGATCTACACACTGTAGCGACAGGGAGTACTGCAGAGATTGATCGGTTATGTGTTGATGCTGGTGCCGCGGTCAGCGTGTGTACAATGGCACACAGTATCTGAACTCCTCATTGACCCAGTCTTGGCCCAGGCCCGGCCCTGAACAAGGATTTGTTGGTTGTGTAATAACTGTGGATCTTGAAAAGAATTTTGTTTGGTGTGATCTAGTCATAATTCAAGTGTTTGACTGGAATAGGTCTGGTGGTAGTCTAGTGCAGTTAGTGGGTAAACTAAATGTTGGGGAATTTTCTGGTCTGATGCGTAGTCAGTCCATGAGCTGTTGATCCCGGGTTGGTTTGTAAGCACCAAACCCGTATCTATGAAACAATGTGTATCTCCATTGTGGCATTGAGTGTGTTATAGGGTGCATACAGATGTAAATTTAAACATTGTCCGTGTGTATAGCCAAAAAAACCGAAGTCGTCGTCCGTGAAAGAACAAAAATCATTGACGAACGGAAACCGGGCAATTGAAGCCTGGCGTAGACCCGACGAAAATCGAAGAGGCTGCACGCAGTGTCTTAAGCGGCTTGCTCCCTGCTGTGTGTGTTGTAGTGAAGATGATAAAACACCTATCACCTTCTAGTCGCTGAACTGTTCCATTGATGAATTAGCCGCACGTTCCAACGAACCAACACCACTCGACCACTTGACTCCACGTGCGTCAACCGACAGGATGGGAACAAGAGTGACCCTACAACACACATACCAGGATGGAAGATCAACAGCCAAAACCCCCAGTTTATCTCCTGTGGGGCATCTACCACCCCACAGGGAATGAACCCCAGTTTATCTTCCCTGGTGGCATCTCCCACCTCCGCAGGGAATGGACCTCAGCTTTCTTCCTGTGGTGGCGTCTCCCACCTCCACAGGGAATGAACCCCAGTTATCTTCCTGTGGTGGCATCTCCCACCTCCACAGGCAATGAACCCCAGCTATCTTCCGTGGTGGCATCTCCCACCTCCACAGGGAAATAAACCCTCAGTTATCTTTCTGGGGTGGCATCTCCCCCCCTCCTCAGGGAATGAACCTCAGCTATCTTCCTGTGGTGGCATCTCCCACCCCACAGGGAATGAACCCCAGTTTATCTTCCTGTGGTGCATCTCCCACCTCCACAGGGAATGAACCCCAGGTATCTTCCTGTGGTGGCATCTCCCACCTCCACGGGGAATGGAACCTTGGCTTTCTTCCTGTGATGGCATCTCCCACCTCCACAGGGAATGAACCTCGGCTTTCGTTGCGGGTTATGAACATTTGCATTCTCATGGAAAAATGCTATGCCTCTCAGTTTTCTACCCTTTTGCCTTTTCCGTTTAATACAATTATTAATCGTTTTTAAAGGGTTTGGAAAAGCAAACTGAAAAAAATTTTTTTAAACTTAGGTAAAGCATTTTATCCCCTTTTCTTTGTTTTTGTCTGTGAAGAGAACACCTGCAAGAATGGTTGACTTTGTGTTCATGATAACTTCGCAGAAGTGGCAGGATTGCAGCCAAAAAAACCATCTGCGGACAAGTCACACCCCAGTACCCAGCAGCAGAGTGGTTTTGTACCATGACAGTTTTGATGAGAATGTGTCTGACTATATAAAGGGGCACAAAAATTGGAGAAAGGCCCAAAAACGATTTCAGTTAACCCCTTCGTATGCACTTACCTCAGCCAGTTACGCTGAAAGCCTACAGCAAGATAAGTAACTCTTTTAATTTTTGAACATGGTTACCCAAATTAAAAAAAAAAATTAAAAGAGAGAAAAGGAGATAACGAAATGAAAATAATTTTAAAAATCTAACTCAAGAACAAACGGCATGTATCGACTCCGGGGTTTTTTTTGCAAATGGAAGTGAATGGCTACAGGAAGAGGAAGTCACGTTCTCGCAGGACTTCCTTTATCAGAAAACATGCAGTGCCCATTGTTGCCACATTTTTTTTCGGGCGCTGGCAGGCACTCAGCCTTATGTCTGTGATCTGGTTAGGCACTAGCGGGCGCGTGCTTGTTCAATAGAGTTAAGGGAAGCAAGTAAGGGCTAGTTTTTTTCTAGAAAGGCCTACATGGACTTGTTGAAGGTATTAGTTTTGCTATAATTTCATACAAAGAGATATCAATTACCTGTTCACCCATAACAAATCCGTCAATGTTCTCCATACTATACTGACTGTACTTTGGACCCGAGGCTAACTATTAGTCTACTCCCAATGTAAATTTTCTATCATTCATTGCTAATGTTAACCTGTTTGGGTCGGAAACTAATTTCGACATTAGCAAAAGGATATCTTTGGAGCAATGGGGACATTGCGTTCAAAAGCAAGGTGTGTGTGTTATAGGGTTTCATACAGATGTAAATTTAACATCGTCTGTGTGTATAGCCACAAAACCGGAAGTCGTGGTCCGTGAAAGAACAAACGCATTGACGAAGGGAAACCGGGCAATTTGAAGCCTGGCGTAGACCCGACGACATCGAAGAGGCTGCACACAGTGCCTAAACGGCTTGCTCCCTGCTGTGTGTGTTGTAGTGAAGATGAATAAACACCTATCACCTTCTAGTCGCGAATTGTTCCATTGAGTGAATGAGCCGCACGAGCCACACGAACCAACCCACTCGACCACTTGACTACAAAAAAAGAAAAAAAAAGCCACACACACTAAAACACAAGTCACGTACCGCACTTGTAACGAGCTGGCAATGCACAAATTGCCTTGCTTGCAGTAAACAGCAGTTTTTTTGCAGAAGTTTGCTCCTGCAGAGGCTTTGTTCAGTCCTCTTTTCTGTACGCGACACAGTCTTGAAGTTTTACGAAGCCCTTTTTAATAAATACAATGTTTAAGTCCACTTCAGTTATCATAGAATCACACTGCCGGCACAGGGTGAAAGTTCACACACACACACACACACACACACACACACACCAACACAAAAACACACACACACACACACACACATCGTGTGGGATGTGAAGAAAAGCATATGACATATATGAAATAACAGGCAAGGTCTAGTACGGGGGAAGCATGGAGTGCTGGGGAGGTAGGAAGAAGGGCCCAATACCACGGATGATGTAAAGGGAGACAGGGTCCGTGGAAGGTAACTGAAGGGTGGAGGGCAGGCAGGGGCGGGGGAGGGACAGATCTATTGAACCATGGAGGCGGGGGAAAAGCACACTCGCGTGGCGCACATAGCGGACGGTCACTTTGGTTGGCTGGGAGACGGGTGACTGACCCGTGCTGTTTTGTCACTGCCCGTACACACATCTGGCCGGCGGGTCTTGGAGGGGCTTGCGGAGGGGGGAGGGGCAATAGGGACAGATGCTGTGTCAATATTTTTTGGTGTTATTTGGGGCAGCAGAGCGAGAGGCGGGGCTGAACATCTTGTGGTCACTCTGTGTACACACCAGTGAGCTGGATGGCCCTTAAAAGGGGCTTCCTGAGGGGGAGGGGGGAGAAAAATGAGAAGTGCGTAAACGGGACGGAAGGTTTGGGATTCTGAGAGGGTGGATTGGGGAGGGAGGAGGGGGATCTGGGAGGGTCGTGCGCTGTTGGTAACACGAGACGTGTGGCGTGTAGGGGTGGGTAGGAGGGCCTGCCCGTCTAGGGGGAAGAGGTTTTGTGTCACACGTTCCACTCCCTTCCTGCTGGGTTCTGTACAGTTGTGGTACAACGCCAGTCTCGGGGCACCGCTCTGGGGTGAAGGTGGCACAATGGCTGATGAATTTAACCCCCATTGCTGAACAGGCCTCCTGAAGGTGGTCGTTGCTGGGGCGGTGATGATGTTCAGAGGGTGCCGCCCTCTTGCCGGGGATAATTGCAGAGGCCTGAAGTTGGGCTTTGGGGATGACTCGGTGGCACTGCACAATGAGCTCTCACCACTGCTGCGTTGAATTGCACCAGCTGGCTGTGAAGCTAAGAGCTCGCTGCAGTCACCAGCCCCCACATGAAGGTAGCCTGCATCACGGTGTGGTGGGTGTCTTTTTTGCAAGCCACCGAGTCAACTGGCGACCGTTAAACGTTGGCACACTCCCAACTGGGGCGCTGGCCCTGGGGATGTTAATACCTCTTAGGGTGCATTCACTCAGCGGTATTGTTGAGGTCTGTCTATCAATGGAAACCTTTTGAAGAGGGGGGGGAGGGACACATTGGGAGAAAATTTTTTCAGGGAGAGGCGTCCTTTCACAAACGGGAAGGGGTTGGATATGTGAGTTAGAGGATTTCTCACATTGTGGGGTGGGTTGTCCTGTACTTTGTCACTGTGAGTTGGTTTGGTGGGGCTGAAGGGGTGGTGCATCCTGTATACAGTGTGCAGTGAGAGAAGGGTGGTGTGTTGTGTCGGGGAGGATGGAGAGGTTGCTTTTGTTGGGGGGCTGAGGAGTTTGAATGTGATTTACATTTAGATTTTTTATTGGTTGTTAGGGTTTTTGCGAGAGGATGACTTGTCATTGTCAGATGAAGAGATGTGAGCAAGTTGTGTAGATAGAGCTCGAGTTCTTTTTTGAAGGTCTGTCTGGTTTCCTGTAGTGTTGATCTGGGGGCAGAGATTTCGTCACGCAGGGACTGAGTGATCCAAAGGGAATTCTTCCTTACGCACACAGTCGTCATGACTACAGCTACAATCTGTGGACTGTTGTCATCAGTGTTGGTGTCAGTCCCCTTTTCACTGAGCCGTCACAATTGTCTGTGTCGTTTGACGTTGTCATTGTGGTTTTGTTGTCAGTTCTCGCACAGGTTTTGCTCAATGGCCATTTGCCTCTAGTGCCCTTGTCAAAGTCAGCTGCTGGGTGCTTGTCGTCTTCCCTAGTGTCAGTCTCTGGTGTTGAGTGCTGTTTTCCCAGAATGATGTCAGTGTTATCTGCTGGGGGGGACACCGTTTGTCGTCTAGTAAAAGGGGGTTGTAATGTTTGTAATGTCTACTGCTGATGTAATTCATGAAAGGGAAAAGGATGGAGCTGATGTCGTTTTCTGTCCCAAGGATGGATGGTGATCCAGGGCGAATGACTAAACGGTCATGGGGGGAAGGTAGAAAAAGGTGGTCGTGGTGTGTGGGATGGACAAGGGGAACACAACCCCAGGCCTTGGAAAAAACTGCGGGGCGGAGACGGTGGAGAACAATCTTGTTACTTCCGAAGGGGGGGGCTCACATTTCAGCTCTACTGGGTGCTGTGTAGGAGTGGTGAGAGCTGCACAGCGCTTTTTGCCGGTGTTCGCTACACACTGAGTGACAGGGAGTGCTGTGGAGACTGTCTACACACGTAGCGACAGGAAGTGGTCGGAGACTGATCTACACACTGTAGCGACAGGAGTGTGGGGAGACGATCTACAACACTGTAGCGACAGGGAGTGGTGCGGAGACTGATCTACACACGTAGCGACAGGGAGTGCTGCGGAGACTGATCGGTTCGTGTGTTGATGCTGGGCCGCGGTCAGCGTGTGTACATGGCACACAGTATTCTGAACTCCTCATTGACCCAGTCTTGGCAGGCCCCGGGCCGTGAACAAGGTTTTTGTTGGTTGTGTAATAAATGTGGATCTTGAGAAGTTTTTTGTTTGGGTGGATCCGAGTCGTAATTCAAGTGTTGACGGGAATAGGTCTGGTGGTAGTCTAGTGCAGTTAGTGGGTAAACTAATGTTGTGAATTTTTCGGTCTGATGCGTAGTCAGTCCATGAGCTTTGATGCCGTTGGTTTGTAAGCACCAACGTATCTATGAAACAATGTGTATCTCCATTGTGGCATTGAGTGTGAAAGTGTGTCAAATTTTTTCTGTATGGGGTCCATAGTGTGAGTGATACCTCGAGAAAATGTTCCCCAAGCGTCGCTCCTTGTCCTGGGTCATGATCGCGTGATGGGACCCATGAAATGCAACTGTACCCAGTTGCGCGGCAGTTTGGCTGAAGGGGGAAAATAGGGCATGATGGCGGCTTGCTTCACAAACACGCTACCGTGGGTACACAATACACAATCCACGTGAATCGTTGAATGCACACACAATCACATCACACAATGACTTGAAGAAGTTAGAAATGCAAGTATACGTCAGCATACCGTCATATTTACCTTGTTTTGCCACATTAACTTTCAATAACTTTGTTGTAAACCACTGGATCTGTAAAAAAACGTCCGCACTCGTCGGAAACCGGAAGGGGAGAGAGAGAGAGAGAGAGAGAGAGAGAGAGAGAGAGAGAGAGAGAGAGAGAGAGAGAGAGAAGACAGACAGACAGACAGACAGACAAGACGACAAGACAGACAGAGACAGAGACAGAAAGACAGAGAGAGACAGAACTGGAGAGAATCAATGAATAATAAAAAAGGAAACCACTCAAAGAAAAGATCATGTTAAAGAGAGAGAAGAGAGAGAGAGAGAGAGAAGAGAGAGAGAGAGAGAGAGACAGACAGACAGACAGACAGACAGACAGACAGACAGACAGACAGACGACAGACGACAGACAGAGTACTCACGGCACAAACACAACAACAACAACAACAACAACAACAACGACGACGATGACGACGACGACGACAAAAAAATAATAACAACAACAACAAAACAACGAAGCGATAAAAAAAAAAGCCTTCGACCATAAAAAATTCCGAAAGAAAACCCCACTGGGTAAAGGACTCCTTTTCCGACCTTTTGACTCCGACGTTTTTCCCAACAGGTAAAGGGGAACAACTGGATGACGACGGTCAGAGGGAAATCCATGTCAACTCTGTCAGTAAAAAAAAAGTATTTGCTGAGTAAAAAAAATGGGTCAACTTTTACTGTCATTTTGTTGTTGCTTAAAATTTTAAAAAACTTTTTCTTTAATTGTCATGTTGCTTTGTTGCTTTTTGGGTTTATTATAATGTGTGTGGGTTTTAGTTGTTGTTGTTGTTGTTATTATTCATTTAATTTTTTCGTTAATTTTACTGGAATTTTATTGTTGTTTTGTCTACCTGGTTTGTTGTTGTTGTTGTTGTTGTTATTTTTTTGAAAATGTTTTTGATTGTTGTGTGATGTTTTCTTTGCATTACTGTTGTGTTTTTGAGCTGATTTGTTCATCCCTTGCATATTTTTTTTAATAGTTGTTATTGTTGATTTGTCGAGGCATTTGCTACATTTAGTTGTTATGTTGATTTGTCGAGGCATTTGCTACATTTAGTTGTTATTGTTTTGAATTTGTCGAGGCATTGCTTTCATTTAGTTGTTATTGTTTATTTATTTGAGGCATTTGCTACATTTAGTTGTTATTGTTGATTTGTCAAGGGCATTTGCTACGTTTAAATTTTTTATTGTTGATTTAATTTGAGGCATTTTTCTACATTTAGTTTTATTGTTGATTTGTCAAGGCATTTGCTACGTTTAGTTGTTATTGTTGATTGTCGAGGCATTTGCTACATTTAGTTGCATTGCTGTTACTGTTGTTTTGTTGCACTGCTTTAGTGCTTGTCACGGCGTGCCGTTTTGTTTTTGGTTTGTTTGTTGTTTGTTGTTGTTGTTGTGTTGTTGTTGTGTTGTTTTTTGTTGTTGTTGCCTTCAGCAGTACATTGACCACTAAGATCAAGGTCGCGCAATAAATGAATTGTTTGTTTGGCGGGATTACCCCCCACCCTCCCTCTCTCTCCCTCCTCTCTCCCCCTCTCTCTCTCTCCTCTCTCTTCTCTCTCTCTCTCTCTCCTCCTTTTCTCTCTCTCTCTTTGCGATGTGTTGTTTTAGCTTCATACTGTCCCCAAGGGGTTAACAAATCCTGATATCCTCAACTTACATTTAAAAATTTGGAAAGCTAACAAAAATTTTCCCGCCCCCTTTTCCCCCCCTTTCTATCAAAAGTTTTTTGGGCTCCCCCTTCCCCCTCGGGGCGGGGCTGGCCCTTCTTTAAACAACTCAGCCTGGGTGCTTGAAATTAGGAGAAATTCGAGAAATGTTTCTTTAGATTTGGGGGCCTGGGGCGATTTTACGTATGGACGAGGTCTGGGTACCAACAGCTCGAATGTAAACTAGGAAGTTCACTAAAGTTTGCCTGTAACGTTATCTTGAACGTAAGAAGAAAAAACAAAATTGTAGACCTCGTCCGATACCAATGATGTAAGAGTCGCTAAAGTGATTCAGTTACTTTTGGCTAAGAATTTGGAAACTGGCAAAAGAAGATACCAAGAAAGCCTATAATATGTTAAACACCCTTTAAGAATTGGCAAAAAAAAATGGCTTTAACTGAGACATATATTATTTAACGAAAGGAGATGTTTGGTTCACAAGGTTTTGTCAATATGAAAACAATATCCAAAATTTATATTTTTAGACAGAAAAAACTCGCTGACAGTAGAAACGTGGCATGATAAACTGTGAAAACAGCAGAACTTTTTTGAACTGTATTCTTTAAGCAGTTAACGAACAGAGCATATTTGATTACGAGATTTCAACGGTGTCAGAAAGAACGAATGTTAAGTTTTAGATTTGGCATTTCCCAATAAGGGTGCATAAACTGAGATACAAAGGGATGTGGTACAAGAGATTTTTATGTCGGTTGTAAAGGAGCTAATGAAGACAGTCACATGTGTTGTTTGAATGCAGTGGTTGAAAATTTAAGAAAATGTGAAGCTATCATACGCTGAAGGAATGTGTTGTATGTAATGTCCTGTGCCGATGAAATGTCTGTAAGACAAGTCTCACGTTTTTTGTACAACGTTTTCCGAAGAAGATCCACAGTGATACCCAAGGGAAGAACTGGGAAGAGAGGTGTGTTCATGCTGTGGAATGATGATTTGAATGGAAATTTAAGCTCTAACAAATATTCCGTAGGAAAAAGTTAAGGATGGTGCCGTAAACTTGATTAAAAATATTTTAGGATCTCAGTTATTTAACGAGAACTGAAGACGGGTCGGGGTCAAGGCGGAATATACTTCTTCTTTTTCTCCTAAAATATGGGTTCCTCAAAAAGAGTAGGTCACCAGCGTGCATGTTAAAAAGTAAAAAAAAATCAGCATAAGATAGTGCGATTTTAGACTGTTGGCCCTGGAGCAAATTTGTGCAACAAGGGTTCACTCGATAATTCAAGAAGTTAAAAGCAATGGCCAAATCAAGGGCCAGGTAACAGTAAAAAGTTGGGAAGTAAAAATAGAAAATTCCCCAATATGCAGATCTTAAAACTGCGTATCAATGTTGTTTTTTAAATGAGAATTTATTTGTGGGGAATCTTGAAGGCCTGGCAGTGAGTTCCACACCCCTAAAAGAACTGGGATAAAAAGATGTAAGTGGTGTCAATATTGATGTAGGAATGGTATAACATGACCCCCCACTCCTGGGCTACTTTATTCAATACTAGTTGCTCCACTGGAATAACAATTACTTAAGCTCGCCTTTGAAGAAAGTTAAGTTTGATTAAAAGCTCTCTCTTCTAAGGGTTTTCCATTCTAATTTTCCTCATGTTCCTAGTATTCCCCTTTTTCTCTGATGTGGTTTCCTGTTACGAAAACCGTGCTGCTTCTTCTGAATCTTTTCGAGGTTATCAATGTCCTTTAGATGGTAAGGATCCCAAACTGAGGCAACCATATTCAGTCCTGTCAACCAGTGTTTTGTAGAAATGTTTTTAACCTTTTGTGGCAGCATTGATATCCTGTTTTAGAAGCTAAGTTGTTATTTGTTTCTTACATACTAAATTGTAATGTTCTTCCATTTGAGACGGGCTAACTATAATCACGCCTAAAATTTTGCACCATATAGTTCTTTAAGAATAGTAATATGGAATAGAATAATTGATCTAATTTGTGAGCGTTTGTTTCATATATGCAACACTTGGGACTTTTGGGAGAAAATTTCCCTTTTCCAAGTTCTTTCCCACTCTTGTAAAGCGTTTAGATCTTCTTGTAGAAGCGTGTAAACATTCTTGCTTTTTTGATGTTCTATAAAACTAAGCTGTCATCTGCAAAAGCCTTATGTAGTTCCAGGAGAGAGATTTCTACTTATTCATTTATATAAATTAAGAAAAACAAGGGCCCCAGAACATTCCCTGTGGTACAAACCCGACAAGAACTGGTTTACAATGGGATACGACCCTTCCACAAACACTTTCTGCGTTCTCCCAATGAGGAATGATCTAGCCCATTTTAGCAAAGAACCGCCAATGCTGAAGTGTTTTTAATTTAAGCCGCAGGCCCTCATGGTCAACCTTATCAAAGGCTTTAGAAAAGTCTAATAAAATTGCATCTATTTGCTGTCTGTTGTTAAAACAGTTATTAAAATCATTGAGAGAGTTGTTATAAGTTGAGTCTCACAACTCCTTCGCGTCTAAAACCATGCTGGGCGTTATTTAGAAGTCATATTTTTCAAGATGGTCCATTATGCTACTATATATTATGTGTTCAAGTGTTTAGCTGATATGGATGTAAGAGATACAGGGCTATAGTTCTCTGCTTTTGTTTGTCACCCTTTTTGAATAAGGGAACAATGCTCGCATTTTCGCCACTCATCAGTTTTTACTCCCTGGTCCAGTGAAGCTTGGTAAAATAGTTGGTATACCTCACTCAATTTATATATCCTGTTGATTAATTTTCAAGAATTTATTGTTGGCCTGCCTTCATTGGAATGTCGATGTGCGTGGAACTACGAATTGTGTGAATGGTAAATCTATTTTGCTATCCCTTGAAATGAACATGTATATATGTTTTTTTCAATAAAATGTCAGTGTCGGTGTCAGTGTCATGTCTCTCTCTCTCTCTGATTCCAAGCCTAAACAGTACCATGAAAATCAACCTGATGATTGTGAGTGCGTTACGAAAAAAAGCAGTAGGAAAAGAACGAAGGGGGGGGGGGGGGGGGGGGTGGGGGGGGGGGGGGGGGTGGGGGGGGGGGGGATTAAAAAAATCTTTGGACTCAACAGCCATCAGCGCGTAGAGTTTTTGTGCTTTATATGTGACTGTAACTAGAACCCTACTTGGTCAATTTCGAGGCTAGTTGTTTCCCTTTGTACTGTTAATGTCTTCCGTAAGCATTGCGACCAGGGAAGCAATAATAAAAAAAAATATGTAAGTTTTTTGTTTCCTTCTGATTACATTGTTAACTTCTCGATGTGCAAAAAAAAAAAAAAAAAAAAGTTGAAAGTTATCTGCTATCTTTTCTGCTGAGCGCCATGATGAAACAAGCAGAATTGAAGTTTTATTTGAGTTTGGGCTCCTGAGTTTGCTAACACTGCTGGACGAACTTCTTCTTTCTTCTTCCTAAAATACTGGTTCACTCAAAAACGAGTAGTCCCAGCGCGCATATTAAAAAATAAGGTATCTTGAAGAATAGTAAAACGAAATTCCGGGGCTTTTGCTGCACTTTTTCGGTGTTTTCGGTTTTTGCTCGATGGAAAGAGACTAGACCCCTCACCTGCTCACTTTTTACCACTCCTTCCCACATGTGGTGCAGATATTTATTTCATTTCACAATAGGATATCATGCACTCAATGCGCCATTTGGTTGCTGACCATGCCACAACATCATCACTAGGCTACTGGGTTCTTGTCTTAAAAGTAACCGCATGGCCCTCAACCACTGTGTCAGGGAACACTTGTTTTAAAACGGGAGATGACTGCTCGCTGCGGTCATTTTGGGATGTTTTGTGCATGTTTGTGGGGGAAGGAGTGTCAAAGTGAGCAGGGGAGGGTGTCCTTACCGTCCTTCCATCGAGGGAGAACCGAAAACACCCGAAAAAGTCATGCAAACAGCCCCCTGGAATTCGTATACTATTCTTCAGATACCAAAAATAAAATAAAATAACATAAAACTGGGAAGTTTGTACAACTATATTATACACATACAACTACTCATTAAAAGTCTTACATTAAATAGAAGGGGGCCGGATAGCTCAGTGGGAGAAAGCGTCGACTCGTGATCCTGGGTTGCGGGCAACAATCGTCCGGTAAGCTTACCTGCATTGCATGCAAAGTGCTAGAATCCATTATAAGAGTGTCATAGTATCTCACTTCACTGATAATAATTTGTTTGCAGTATGCCAGCATGGCTTTCGTAAAAAAAGGTCTTGCATATCACAACTACTTGAAGTTATGGAAGATTTAGTTAACATGCTAGAGAATAAGTACTCTGTTGATATAATTTACCTTGATTTCCGTAAAGCTTTTGATACGGTTCCGCATGAGAGATTATTGAAAAAAATGGAAGCATACGGTATAGTAGGTAAGTTGCTAACTGGATTAGAGATTTTTTGTCAAATAGAAAACAAGAATAAGAGTGGGTAACTGTATGTCGACAGAGAAAGATGTTATGAGGTGGTATTCCCCAAGGGAGCATTTTAGGACTGTACTGTTTACTATTTTTATAAATGACCTTCAAATGAGGTAAATAGTTTTTGTAAAATTTTTGCTGATGATACAAAAATATATGACAAATCAGATAACTATAATAGTCTGCAAGAAAATTTAAATTGCCTCCTAAACTGGTCAGACAAGTGGAATCTATATTTTAATGTTGAAAAATGTAAAGTTTTGCATGTTGGCAAAAATAATCCAGAACATGAATACAACATGAAAATAGATGGTGGAAATAGGCTGGTACAGAAATGTGAGGAAGAAAAGGATCTGGGTGTAATCTTTGATAAAGATGTACTTTTGATACTCACATTCAAAAGTGTAAGATAAGATAATGTTGCTTATAGACCAGCCGACCGCAAAGGGCCACATCAGGCTACATTCAAAGTGTATAAATAAGCAAACCAAATGATTGGATTAATAAAAAGAACTTTATTTACCTAAATAAGAAACATTTTAAAAGTTATATAAGCTATGGTTAGACCGCATCTTGAATATGGCAATATAATCTGGTACCCACACTTGAAAAGACAGTCAATAGCAATCAAAAGAGTACAGAGAAGAGCTACTAAAATCTTGCAAGAATGTACAAACATGTCTTATACAGACAGATTAAATTACTTAAATTTGCACTCTTTAAAAGGTAGACGTATTAGAGGGATTTGATTGAAGTGTTCAAAATATTTCACCAGCAAACGGACATACAGTGGGACTATTTTTTTGAGGCTGTTAAAACAGATAGAACAAGAAATTCGGAAGGCAAAATATTTGTTAAGCAGTTTTCATACTAATATGGGGAGATTCAAGTTCAGTAACAGAGTTATTGCTAACTGGAACAGTTTGCCAACTGCACTTAAATTTGCTAAAAATACTAATGTTTTAAGAATTTGCGGATGAAGACTTGAAATTTAAAGTACAGTTTAGAAGCTTTGATGAATAAGAAGGAAAATTTTATATTGCATGCATTTTCAACCCTTCATAAAAGTAAAATAACACGAGGGGACATTGAAAGGCTTAACGGCCTATGTATTGATTACGTCCCTACACACTACTACTACTGCTACTAATTTCGGTATAGGGGGATTTTTCCCTCGGAGTTAACATTGGTTCTGACTCCATTCCCCATAGTCGTTCGGATGGGACTATAACCGAGGTCTAGTCTGTGTCACATGCACTAAGATCATACACGGACTCTAATGATCCCGATGCTCATGTCCTAAGACGGGTGAGTACCGGCTACACGAAAATACACAATGCATGCAACCTGTGTGCCAGAATAGTCTACGTGAAGACTGTGGGCACGGGGCAGGTTAAACATCCCCATCTGGAAGAAGAAGGCTTTGACGTGTTGTCCTAATCGGCAGAAAGCAAAGAGTATAAAACTAAAAGTCTATGGAGCAATGTCTACTTGGGCAGATGTAACAAGTGGAGTACCACAAGGCAGTGTCTTAGGGCCTGTCCTCTTCGTTTTGTATGTCAACGACTTGCCAGATGTGGTGAAAAACCTGTGCAGTATGTATGCTGTATGATACGAAGATCTTTGGACCTGCTTGGGATCACTGTAAACTTCAAGAAGATCTTGATAAGTTATTTGAATGGGTCGACAGGTGGCAATTAAAATTCAGTGCAACTAAATGCATTGTTCTTCACATGGGCAATGGCCATGATCATCATCAGTACACAATGAAAACTCATCGCAATCAGGAAAGAGTTCCTCTGGCTGAAGCAGATGCAGAAAGATTTAGGGTCCTGATAGACTCAGGTCTGCAGTTTTTCTAAACATGTCGAAATGCAAGTAAATAAGATCAACAGAATCCTGGGATTGATCCGCAGATCCTACGTTTTCCTGGACCGGAGTCAATGCGACTTCTTTTCACTGCTCTAGTTAGACCACATCTGGAATATGCAAACTGTGGTTAGAGCCCACATCTAGAAAAAGACAAAAAGTTAATTGAAGGAATGCTCCACAGAGCCACAAAGTATGTCCCTGGTTTGGGTCATCTTGAGTATGAGGACAGACTGAAGGCTGTGAAATTACCCAGTATGAGTTACCGGAGAATCAGAGGAGAATTAATAGAGGTGTATAAATATACACATGGATGATGGACTCTATAATTGTGCCTCCACCTTCATACTCAACACCAAGGACCAACTAAAGGTCACAATTTAAAGCTAATGAAAAACTACAGTAAACTCAACATCAGACAAAACTTTTTTATCAATAGGGTAGCTGACACGTGGAACTCGCTCGATACCAAGATTGTGAATGCAGAAACTCTGAACAGTTTCAAGAATCATCTAGCAGCACCTTCAAGGAACAAATGTACTCATGCAGTCTTAGCCACAACCTAGACCACATAAGAAATTACTGCGGAAGTCACTGAAAAGTCACTTCTGACTATACTAAAAGTCTCCTCAACTTAACTAGCATCACTCGTACGATCTTAAACCTTACCCCTCGCCGTTGTCCCCACCTTACCTTTTTTCTCCACCT